>JAEANM010002808.1:0-23634 GCA_017656035.1 Myanophis thanlyinensis | reverse complement strand
ATTTCCTACCCTCCCATTCTGCCCTAACTTACCTGTGGTCGTGAATGGCTGCGTAAGCATTTCACTGCATATTGTACAATGTATGATTGTGCATGTGACAAATAAAATTTGAATTTGAATATTTAATCGTTCCCTTCTCCATCCTACCAGCCAAACTCCACTTTCTCTTTTCCTTTCCTAACCCATTATGGTGTGTTCCTACCACAAGCTCACCATTCCATTTAGCTTTATCTACTCTCCTGAACTCCTGAAGCGGGCTATGATTACAGATCTACTCGATATAATTAAAATAGGCAAATTCCCAGCCTATTCAGATGCCTTTGATCTAAGATTAGTATTTCCTGGTGCAGAATTTAGGCATAGATAGCATATAGGACATGTGAACCCATAGCTTTAAACGATAAGCAGACTTTTTGGATGCTTCATCTTCCTCATCTACTCCCCTATTCCAAGGAAAGGTACCCATTGGCTTTTTGTAATTTCTGATTTGCATTTGTAATTTTATTTCATTTGCCCTTTGCTTTTATTATTGTTTTTTTTAAAGATTCTCAGCACCTCTGGACCAGTGAAGCTGCTTATTGTGGATTCCATTTCTGCTGTAATTTGCCCTTTCTTGGGACTTCGGCAGCCCGATGGTCAGTCATGTACATCTATCATCACAGAGAATGTTTCTTAATATGCTTCATTAATGGTCCTGTTGTTTTACAGAATCACATCCTACGTATATGCTTTATAGCTTAAAGCAGCGATGTCCAACCTTGGCAACTTTAAGACCTGTGGACTTCAACTCCCAGAATTCTGGGACTTGAAGTCCACAAGTTTTCAAGTTGCCAAAGTTGGACACCCTGGCTTAAAGAGTTAAAAATATAACATTTTGAAACATGGATGACTACAGAGATTAGCAAAGCTAAGAGAAGTGAGATCACACAGGTTCCCTGATCACATTCAGTGTGGCAACCTATTTTCTGCCTGTTCAAAGCTCTGTAGCAATAAAATTTCATATGTATGAAGTAGTAGTTGAGCGTAAAAGTATAGTACACAAAGATTACAAAAGACCACACTTAATACTGTATTTAAGATTCCTTGTTGTTTGTTGTTCAGTCACTGTCATGTCCAACTCTTTGCAACCTCATGGACCATAGCACACCAGGCCCCCTCCTGTACTTAATTTCTCCTGGAGCCTGCTCAAATTCACGTCCATCGCATTGATGACACTAACTAACCAACCTAGCCTGAGCTGTCCCCTTCTCCTTTTGCCTCCAGTCTTTCCCAAGATCAGAGTCTTTTCCAATGATTCTTCTCTTCTCATTTGGAGATCATAGTATCTGAACTTCAGCTTCAATATCTCTTCTTCCAAACAATAGGATTGATTTCCTTTAGAAAAGATTCCTTATGACATATGAATAGTTGTAAATAAACATAATACTTTAATCTTCATCAATCCATTCTTTTCTTAGGGTATGATGTGACAGCTTCCACATCTTTCAGTCCTGGCTGGAAATTACAAGATATGAACCAGAAATCTTTTGTTACATGTCCAGCTCCTTTGCACCAGATGAGTGAAAGCTGTCACAGAATGACATTAGACCTTTCATTCATGCAAGCGAACAACATATTTATTTATAGAGCCATGGTGGTGCAGTGGTTAGAATGCAGTACTGCAGGTTACTTCTACTGCCTGCCGCCTGCTTGCAATTTGGCAGTTCGAATCTCACCAGGCTCAAGGTTGATGCATTCTTCCATCCTTCCGAGTGCGGTAAAATGAGGACCCAGATTGTTAGGCTCAATATGCTGCCTCTGTAAACTGCTTAGAGAGGGCTGTAAAGTACTGTGAAGTGGTATATAAGTCTAAATGCTATTGCTATTCCATTTTTGTTACTTTTATAAATAAATTAAGGTGGTGAACCTATCCAACAAACCCTCCTCTTCCTATTTTCCCCACAACAACCCTATGAAATGGGTTGGGCTGGGCTTGGAGAAAGTGACTGGGCCAAGGTCTGGCTTTCATAGCTAAGGCGGGAGTAGAACTCAGTCTCCTGGTTACTAGGTTGCTGCCTTAATCATTAGACCAAATTGATTCTCTTCGTTATATATTTGATTCTCAGTGGATAAGGTTCATACAAGCAACTAAATCCTAAATCTGCATTAATATAATCGCTATGTTTGTTAACTGTGCTGCTCCAAAAAAATAAAACACGTTTTAATGTAAAGTGATAACTTGGTTCACAAATGTGCTATCCACCCCCAAAACAAGGTGACAGAATACTTCTATTGTTGACTCAAGCAGAAGCTTACAAGAACTCAGAAGCAATTTATTAACAGATGGTCCCTCTATCAAATGATGTCCTTCAGATTATGAAAAAAAGAAAGTCACCCAAAATGCCCATCCCAATCTAAGGCACATTTCCCTATTTGGTGCCTTGAAGGGGTGTTGCATCACAACTGTACTCTGAATAAGCATTCTTAGGTTCACACTTCTTCCAGCTGTTTAAAAAACCTGATTTTTTAAAAAACAAATTTGAAGTAAAAATGGTCAAGGACCTTGTTTCCCTTCTGCTAGATAGGAGTATATTTTGAGGCAACCCCCCAGAGTCCCGGGGAAATACAATGAATAAAGAGAATTGTATAGCTTTATGTGCGGTGATCTCTCCTTCTCCCTTTGTAGGCATGGCCCTCATGATGCATTTGGCCAGGGAGATGAAAACCCTTGCCAAAGAATTTGGGATTGCCATATTGGTAAGTATGTGGACCAGGCTTTTACTTATGCTTGCTTTTGGCTTTATGTATGCATAAGTACTACAGTTCTGCTCTTCTAGTGTGAACTAGGTCAGTGAATACATTACGTCTGCTGCCACTTCCTTGCTTTTTATTCTAGAAGAAGAATAAGTTTTATTCTAAAAAAGTTTTATTTAAAGTTTAATCTAAAAAATATGGTGTCATTTGGATTCTGTAAAGCAAAGCATCAGCCTCCAGCATTACCTTTACTTCTAAGACTGTTTTTTTTTTCCAAATGGGCCTCATAAACCTTTTAGAATACAGGTGGTCCTCAGCTAATGACTGTAGTGATGCTAAACCTGTCTGTTATCTTTTAGTTGACAAATCATGTGACCAGAGATGCTGCTGGTGGTTTTAAGCCAGCATTGGGTCGCTCGTGGAGTTACATACCTAACACTCGGCTGCTGCTGGAGAAGAGAAAAGTCAATTCTGAGAAAGCAGATCGAGTCACAACTTTGATGAAAACTTCTCGACAGGTGAGAGAACACGTGATGGTTGTCTGTGTTGCAGCCTCCATATATCAAAACTTTTCCAACTTAGTGATGTTCAGTTGTGTTGGAAATACATCTCTCAGAATTCTTTCCCAGTATAGCCAATCATTTATCGGCAATGTAACCTAATAGTTAAGAAGTAGGATGGAAAATTTTAAGTAGGAAACCTGGGCTCATTCATAATAGCTTTCATAATAAACATCATTCATATTAAACATCATTCATATTAAACATCGTTCAAGTCCCTTCCCCCATCCCCAGGAAAATAGCTTTCCCCAAATCTGACACCTTTGGAATGACTATAGTAGTTCAGCTCATCCAAATATAATGAACTGCATGATTCTTAGCCAGCATGTTTACTAACAACAATTCCCCTCGGTCTCATCCTGCATGGCCAGCTTATATAATGCTGGCTGAGCATAATGAATACTGTAGTCAATAGTTCTGGAAGGCACCAAAATTAAAGAAGCGTTAGTAGAGTTTTAGAGGTGTAGAAGGGCTGTGGAGATTTACTAGGTGGGTGCACTCTAATGCAGGAGTAGACATGACAGCATCACTGTTTTTGTCTGAATGTGATAATGTTTGGCAGTTGCTGGTACTGGCTGGAGCTGATGGGAACTGGTATCGAAGACTCTCTAGAAATACAACACTAGGGAAGGCTAATTATTAGTACGATTAATAAATTAAGATTAAGAAATGGGACTATGCTAAGAACTGAATTAAGAAAGAAGCATAGATAGGGACAATTGCAATTTGTCAGGGACTCTGACTTTGCTTAAAAAGGTACAGCTAATCAGTGGTTTTAGGTTCTTAGCAGAAACATATCCTGCCTGTCTTTGATATTGATAGGTATGTAATTTTAATTTAATTTTCAAAAATAGTCCAGGAAGCGATAGGAAGCATGGAAAGGTTAATTGCTTTTAGAGTAATGGGCACATTTGGAGTTTTGAGACATATGGACATTTTCACAAAATAGCTCCTATTGTAGTTAAAAAAACACACACACATTTTTTTTAGTTTCTTTGTTTACTTGGGGGGAAGGGTACTTTTCTAAACAAACTGTAGACTAACGGCCAATAATTCATTTTATAAGAATGGATAGGTAGTTTTTATTTACAGAGGCAATCCCATAAATAGATAACACCCGATTTCAAAATTTATATATGTGTATGTTCCAGGATAACTCTGGAACGCCTTGACCGATTTCAACCAAAGTTGGTACACAGATGATTTACTCTCTGGAAACAAATACTGTGGGGGTAAGACACCCCTAGCACACCTAGGAGTGTGTGTGTGTGTAAGTGTCTGAGCTTGTGCTCATTGAGGCAAGTCAAAGGGAGCTTGACAGAATGCAGAGGTAGCTTCAGCAATTGGTTGCAGCGGGTCACGGAGCAGAGCATGGCTTGACTGCCTGGATCCGATCATGTGTGGAAGCTAATGGTGGAGGTGGGAGATACATAAACCTGGAGGCCATCTTTCATGAGGGGATGAGTGAGCCTCTTTCTTTCCCTTATGGAAGACTGGGTGTGAGGTTAAAAAAAGGGTGAAGCAAGAGGAAAGAAAGGCAGTTTGCGGTTCACACTATAAATATAATTCATTCCTTTTCCTGTCTAATACAGGATTGGGATACATAAATACCTGGGCAATGCCGGGTTATCAGCTAGTGATTAATGAAGTGTGAGGCAGAGAATTGGAGCTATTCCATGGGAAGTATATGTGAACATTGGTGCCTAGTGAACAAATTCAGAAGGCATGTCTCTGACTGAAAGACTCAGCTGCTTAGAGATAAAGTTGGCCTTCCTTAAGTAAGTTTGGAGGGATATACAGAATATTTCCATCCCAGGATGGGCAGTCTGAGTAAGCCAAATATAGCTGCAGAGGTATTGCTCATTTGAATTTGGAGTGTTCCAAGATAAGATTGCTTTTAGAACACATGTAATGGCTTGTTCTGGGAAGAGAATTTTTTTGTTATAAAACATTTTATCCATCTTTATCAGATGCTGTAGTACAAATCATAAAAAGGATTAGCCTGTATGACTGTTTTATTTTTTCTAAATTTAGGCCATACATCTGCAGCCCTGGACAGTATTCTGGTAACATACTGATTTGAAAACGAACTTCCAAAGTGTGCTTCTCTTAAGCCACTTAGCTCATTGCTTATCAGCCAGAAACAGTATAGAAATTAAATAATGACTATTCTTGTAACTTCTACTACAGCAGGCTTGCTTGACTACAACAGGTAGTCCTTGACTTACAACCACAATTGTTAAGAACAGGAACTTCCATTGTTAAGTGATGTGGCTGTTCAGTGAGTTGTGTCTGATTTTTATTATCTTTTTTTTTTTTGCTCTGGTCGTTAAGCAAATTGCTGTTGCACTTGTTAAGTGAATCATGCATTCATTAATTGAATCCGGCTTCCCCCATTGACTTTGATTGTTGGAAGACCTCTGGGAAAGTGGCGATCATGTGATCCTGGGATGCTGCAACCATCATAAATACATGCCAGACGCAAGCCCCTGAATTTTGATCTCGTGACTGCAAGGACACTATGATGGTCATAAGTGCGAGATTGTGTCACTTTTTTCAGTGCTATTATAACTTCAAACGGTTGTTAAATGAATGGTTGCAAATCACGGCTTTTCTGCTATGTACTTGTATTGGGATTTTTATGGTGTTTTTCTCTTTTACAGCCTTTTGGAGTTCAGGCAGAATTAGACCTGAGGAACTGGGAAGTGAAAAAAGGAAGTCCAGTAACATCAAGAGAAGGAATAAGTGATGACATGGGCACATCTTGATCCACAGCTGGCTTTCTTGAACATTGCAGAAGGTCTGAAAATGGAAAGAACACTTCGCTTTTTAGAGGAATGGAGAATAAAAACCAGTATCGGCCTTCTCCAAACAAAATCTTATCTCCCCGGTTTATTGGATTTCAGCTCCCAGAATCCCGAAAGAACACAGCCTACAATCGGAGATGATCTGAAGTCAAAAACTTTTGGAGGACACAGTTTCTTTGGCTGGGACATCATATTGTGTTGGTTAATTGTGGAAAATGTACATTGGATGGATTAAAATCAGCGGTCACTCTTCAGCAATTGCAATTTTTGTAGATAAATGTACAGTTTATCAGTTCCAAAGGGATATGGAATGGAGTTGTTTGTCTAAAGAAGCTTCCATGTTCTTCCCTGTATTGCTACAACTTATTGATATCCTGATCTTTGCTTTGTGAAATGGACAAGAAACGTAGGCATTGCATTGATGCTTAACAAATCAAGCAGGCTTGTCATTCTATAAGCCGCCACAAAAGTAGAAACATACATCAAATGATTTCTCAGGGCTCTTATAGGCCTTTGTATAACAGGTTATTTGATAAACCAGAACTCTACCACTTTATACCACTGTTTGTATCAGTGATGAATGTCATGCCTTTTACATATTTGCGATTTCAGCTGGCATTGGCCCCGATCCACATGGGCCAGGGCAAGAGATTGTGCAGGTTGTTATGCAGGACCCCTTATTCTTGGTTTATAGAACGGAATGATTTTTCATATAAAAATATTAATCGCATGCAGGGGAGTGTGGCTAGCCACTGACAAGAATGCCATGCTCACTTCTCTGTTCTTCCCTCCATCTAGCTACTTTTATTAATATAAAACCAGTTTGTCTTTCTAAATACCTTATCCAATAGAAAGATAGTTTAAGCAGAATGTTAAGGAAGAAGAAGCCTCTGTGGAAAGAGAAGGGGATTAAATCTTATTTGAAAGACCCAAAGAAGGTTGAGGGAGTACCTCTTCCCAGCAGTGAAGAAGATGATGAAGTTCTTCATAGTCTTTGTTCCAGATTAAATGGAGCAGTAAAAGAGTATTCTTCTTCCAAGATGGCGGCGTAGCTACATTGCATGAAGAAAATAATTCAAACCACTGACAAGTAAACATGCAGAATGAAATTCAGTACAAGTGGGGATTCCCTTTCAAAAAAAAATCAATTGTTTTTAATGCCACAAGGACAAAAAGCTATTTTTATAGAACTTTTAACAAGGAAGCAATTTGATTTGTCCTTGGAACTGGGGAAAGCTGGCTCAACTGCAAGCTGAAGATTAGATAAGGAGATTGCATTGAGTACAGAGTGGAAGAGATTTTACTGACTGTAACTTTTTTTGAGTTTTGAGTTTTAGAGGTAGAACGAAAAATAGTTAAATAACAGCAAAAAATTAAAGTTAAAAATATTACAGGTAGTCCTTGACTTACGATCATAATTGAGACAATATGTTGGTAGGGAAGCCAGTTAAATGAGTTGTGTCTCATTTTATGACCTGTTTGCCCTGGTTGTTAAGAGAATCATTACAATTGTTAAGTGAATCGTGTGGTTGTTAAGTGAATCTGGCTTTCCTCCATTGGCTGCTTGCCATAAACTCCCTAGGAAGATTGCAAATGACCATCCCAGGATGCTGGGACAGCACTGCAACCATTGTAAATACATGCTAGTTGCCAAGTTTTATCATGTGTCTGTGGGGATGCCGCAACAGTCGTAAGTGTGAGAACTGGTCACAAATCACTTTTTTTCAGTGCTGTTGTAACTTTGATCATTAAATGAATTATTGTTAAGTGGAGGACTACCTGTATACAGATAACCCACAACTTACAATTGGTCACTTAGCAACCATTCAGAGACACTATGGACGTATTTGGAATGTACTTAGACCAGGATTCTAAGTTCTGGCAGCCACATGCACGCACACACTCTGTCATGTAACAGCACTTTGGGCACTGAGCAACCAGGCCACATTTACAGCTATTTGCCGTATCCCATGGTCATGGGATTTCAGAATGTTTTTGCCAACTTTTTTTTTTTTTTTGAGAAAAACTGGCTCATAGCAGGCCTATTGTTTAATGATTACCACAAAAAATATAACAACATTGGGTCCATCGTGTGGGTGACCTGTTTTATATGACCATCAGGACTTAACGATCACAATGGGCAGTCGTAGATCGTGGAATATCTATAGGTAAAACAGTGTTGAGGCCTTTGAACTATGGTGCTGGAAAAGACTCCTGTGAGTCCCTTGGACTGCAAGGCGAACAAACAAATCAGTCCTAGAGGGTATCAACCCTGACTGCTCTTTAGAAGGCCAGATCCTGAAGATGAAATTCAAATACATTGACCATCTAATGAGAAGGAAGGACTCACTGGAGAAGAGCCTAATGCTGGGAACGATGGAGGGCAAAAGAAGAAGGGGACGGCAGAGAATGAGGTGGCTGGATGGAGTCACTGAATTAGTTGGTGTGAGCTTAAATGGACTCCAGGGGATGGTAGAGGACAGGAAGGCCTGGGGGAATGTCCATGGGGTTGTGATTGGTTGGACATGACTTCACAACTAACAACAAGAAAACAGTGTTAAAGAACTGTGGTAATTAAATGTGGGCATTTGTTGCCTAATGAATGGAGAAGGACTCTTAGTTGGGCACCTTCGGGTAGACTGTGAAGAGTATCCTTTGAGAGTCCTCTACTATTTTTTTTGCTATCGTTTTCAGTGGGATCAAAGGATGTGGAGGTATGACATAGCATGCAGGATGGGAGGGAGGGAGGGATAAGGGTGAAGAGTAATTTTCCAAGTGGGGAGGGAGAAGGGGAAGAGGGTATGAATGCAGAGAAGAATGATAACAGGAATACACTTTCTATAATATCAAGCAACTTTTTGACTTGAGACGATCTGTTTTCTTTTTCAGGGTTGCTGCGGTGTGTTCGCCTAACGAGTTCTTGTACAGCTTCTCTTGTGGGAGGTTGGATCATTTGGTAGTGGAGCACTTGGTTGATGTGGGTAGTTGGGTTGTTTTTGGTACACTTGTGTTTCTAGTTTGCCATCATAGTCTGCTGATCAGGATATCCAAGAAGAGTAGTGAGTTGTTCCCTGGTGAATCAGATTCCTTTGAAGATATTGATGGTTTTGCTTTTGTGGGTATTTTCTAATTCAGCAACTCCCAGCCTTTTGGGCTCTAGGGACTGGTTCTGTGGAAGGTGGATTTTTTTGTGGACCAAAGTGTGGTTTCACACACTGCCTGGATCCCACACGTGTGCGGATGAGGCTTTGCGTGGCTGTATCCTGCTGTTCCATGGCCCCGGGGACTGGGGACTTCTGTTCTAATTAGTCCTTTAAAAATTAATTAAATCATTAAAACTATACAAAAAATAAAATTAATAAATAGTAGCTATATGTTATTTAAAATATTTACAGCTTTTGACTCACTCAATTTTTTAAAACAAATATAAGTAGTCTTTGCCTTATGGCCACAATTTATGTTGCTAAGTGAGACATCTGTTAAGTGAGTTTTGCCCCATTTTACAATCTTTTTTGCTATAATTGTTAAGTGAATCACTGCAGTCATTAAATTAATCACACCGCTGTTAAGTGAATCTGCCTTCCCCATTGACTTCGCGTTCAGGTCACAAAATTTGATCACATTACTCCGGGACACTGCAAGTGTCATAAATATGAACCAGTTGTCAAGCATCCAAATTTTGATCACGTGATCATGGGGATGATCATGGGGATGCTGCAACAGTCTTAAGTGTGAAAAATGGTCATAACTCATATTTTTCAGTGCTGTTGTAACTTTGGTCACTAAACTAACTGTTGTAAGTTGAGGACCACCTGTATTGAACTTAAATTTGGTACTGGGTAAAATGATTGTACATACCAACAGATGAACCAAAGCCCCATGAAACTTAATAGTTATGATTCAGATTCCAATTACAATTTTAAGGTAGTAAGCAAAGTTGTCTTTTATCACCAGTGCTATTCAACCTAACTATAAAAGTGCTGGCAATTGCGTTTAGAACTAATTATCAGATTAATGGGATAAAAATAGGAAAGCAGATGTATCTTTTAAATCTATTTGCAGATTATATGGTCTTGACTCTCAAATTTTATTTCTCATTCAGCTAATTATATTAAGAAGGAGTTAGAGGAATTTGCAGAGGTGTCTGAACTATTAATTTTCATAAATTACGTTTTATTTTTTTTCACACACGCCCAAAAAGTGGGGCATGACTGTCATTCGGGACAACACTTCTTCATATTTCTACCATCGGGCAAGAGATATAGAAGCATAGCCAGCCGGACAAATAGGTTGAAAAATAGCTTCTATCCATGGACCGTCAGACTTCAAAATGCACATAACACCACGACTAGACTTAATACAACAGACTCACAGCGCCAGTGCAATGTGCAATGTATTCATGTGTATATGTATGTATTTGTGTATACACTCACACTCTCTCTCACACAAATACATATCTCTGCATGTGGAAATGTGTGCCTAGCCCCAGGTATTTCCTGGGGTTAGGGATTTGTTTATAAATCTGGAGATGTATTCTATATTTGAATGTGTGTTTCTGTGCTTTGTGTGATTGTACCGATGGAGGCTCATTCAATTTCACTGCACACATGTTGTGCATTGACAATAAAGGATTGAATTGAATTGAAACTTACAGAGTTTTAGGGTTTTTGAATAATACATAAATCTTTAAAATAGTTAGGCATCACTATATCTAAAATGTTGATGAAATTTTTACAAATAATTATGTACTAATGTGGAAGAAATGAAAAAAATGAAAAAGTGGATCTGAAAAATTTCAATATTTTAGGGCAAATTGTAATGGCTGAAATCAAAATTCTTGCACAGCTTAACTTTTTATTTTAATGCCTCCCAGTGCTAATTGTGGAACAGGCTGAAAGACAATGGCAAAGTAAAATAGAAAGCTTTTGTTTCCATGTACAAAAACTAAATAAAAGGATTCTATATAGGTGTCAGAAACAGGAAGATTGTCATGCCCAGTTTGTTACTATTGTATATTACCCAGCAGTCCGGTTAGGGTAGTTGATTTCATTTATTATGGGAGATTCTTCTGAACCATGGAACACAACGTGGCAAATTACCAGCCAGTACAAAATTGTCAAATCATTTTGACAGGTAGGTAGACTGACAGGTTTAGCCATATCTCAAAAGTTGCTCCCAGTAGGTAAATTTTGACAGTGTTCCCACTCTGGTTGTGCAAACCTGTTCAGCTTTAAATAAATTTGTAAACTTCCTTGACATTTCTAGGGATCACTACTTTGAAATGTCTTAAGCCTCTTATGATGTCTGTAAAAGATGGGAGATGTAGCCCCAACCTTAACTGAGTCAGAAAGTGTCTTTTAGCTCATGTTTTTGTTTCTCTTTTCTTGGTGAAAAACCAAAGCATCCAATCAGAAAATGTCAAGGTTGGGGGGGAGGGACCAAGATTATCTAGTCAAACCTTCTGCCAAATGAAGGAATCCACTTTACAATTGTTTGTTTTTAATTCTAGTTTCCTCATTTTCCTTCATTACATTTTCCGGCCTTTCATTTTGTGGAGTTACTGTTTTCCCCTCTTTTCCAGAGCAATTTTTTTTTTGTCATTTCTTTCAAATTCTAGATTTGTCCTTATGTTAGCTTCCAAATTTAACAGAAGGAAATAAAAATAAAATACAAAAGGGGAAGACAAAAATTTCAAAACAGCAAGGATAGTAAGGAGGTTTTTTTATCGCCATTCCAAAAACAGTAGTTTGCTTTTGGGGTCAGCTGACTAGATTGGCACATCAGTAAGGTTTTTACATATCAGTTTGAGCCCTTTGTGTAAGACATGAGACCACAAGAGTGTGATATATGAGTTTTATGGACACAGAAAAACAGGATATACAGGTGTGTTATACTTTTATGGTCAGAGGGACTTAGAAAATATTTTGTCTGCTATGTCCCTCATCAGGAAAAAAAATTTAAAGCCAGGCAGAGGTACTAAATTTCCAAGACTTTTAGATATTGACCGACTCCAGAGCCAGATTCCTGCCTGTCAGTGATCTATTGCCTGTAAGAAAACATTGTATTTTATGAGTGGAGGGTGGGTTTCTCTGACTCCAGATCAAAAGGCTGTTAAAAGGAGAGGGGGGTGGGAGATCAAAGGGCTTTTAAACTTTTATCAATCTCTTTCAGACTGTTGGAAGAAATATCCATGTGGTTCATTTCCAAGTGGGGAAAAAGACACTGGAAACATGGAGGCTGCTTGGAAGGATGGTTTATTGGAGGTTCAAGCTTGAAGTTCCAGGTGGAAAAAGGGCTGAGATGCTGAGAGTCCCTGGATTTTATACCCTGTTGTAGTTTGAATTTGGGCTTGTGTTCTGATTGGTTGTCAGAACTCCCATGGTGCCATGCAAGGGTAAATTTATATGTTGTCTTTTGAGACCCAAGCTTGGCTGAATCTTTTGTCTGAGCCATGTGGATAGTTGGTCAATTCCATAATGACCTGAGAGTGGGGGGTCTTTTAATTGCAAATAAAGCTAGCTCAGTCTATTGTCTTCCAAATAAGTATCTGCTGGTGGGGGCAGGCGGCTAGGGCTGAATTTCTGTCTTAAGATTTTTATTATCCTTTTAGGGGAAAAATTTTCTAGGAGAGTAGGTGTTAACTTAAAAAAAAATTTTTTTTTTGAAAATAAATAAAAATAAATAACTTCCAACAAGACTTGCCCCTTTTCCATAATTGTCCTTTATTTTATTTTATTTTTCAAGAAAATATGGTCACTGTTATCTACAACCCGCATTGCAATTCAGCTATCTGTGGAATTTCAAATATACAGGAATGTGCACAGCTACGCCCATCATTTTTCAACATTCCATACTTTAGGACACAATGGGATTTTCTTCTTTTCTCTCTAAAAGCAATTATTGGAATTCAACATTGAGCTGAATGTTCCTTTGTCAACACTTTCCTCCGCGCTGAGGTCAACGATCATTTCCACCTCCCGGGCGGCCTCTCTAGCCTTAATCTCGTTTCCCTCTCTATGGCGCGAGCGGCTCCGCCTCGCCTCCCTTCCTTTCCCTTTCCTTCGCACAGCTACAACCATAGATCAAAAAGCGACAAATCCCAACGCAGCTACGCTCTTTAGCTCCACCCCAACGTGGCCCCGCCTCCTGGTTGCCAAAGCAGCGGGACAGCAGCCAAAGGCTTGGGCGGCCGTTTGGCCAGGCAGGCGGCCCGAGGGGGTGGTTCCTTTTTCTAGCCCCGCCTACTCAACCCATTCTAGCCGAGGCAGTTGGAGCCTGGCCTTCGCGAGAGGAGGAGGTGGCGCCGTGTTGCGGAGGTCGGGAGTGGAGCGTTCTCGGTGGTGAAAATGTAAGAGGCGGGAGAGTAGAAAGCCGGTCAGGAAATGGTAGAGAAATGAGAAGGAAAAAAAAAATTATCCTTTTTGGTCGCTGCTTTTAGAGCAGTGTTTCTCAACCTTGGCGAGTTTAAGAAGTTTGGACTTCAACTCCCAGAATTCCCCAGCCAGCAAAGCTGGCTGGGGAATTCTGGGAATTGAAGTCCAAACTGTTTTAGAGGGAGGCTGCGCTTTTTTATTTATTTATTTTGGGGTGGTTGGGTATCTAAGGAATGGAGTTGTGGAGAAAGATGTGGGAAGCTGAATGTGATAGAAGCCATGGGCTGGGTCCTGTTGAACTCGGGAGAATATACTTCAGAGTAAACCTATTTCGAAAGTTTGATATGCAATGATATGACACTTCCTCGAGGCTTGGCTTGCCTTTTTCGCAGCCAGCCCCTCAGCTAATTCCCTCCAGTCTGTTGCTCTCCAGGTGTGTGGAGTTACATACAGCTCAGCTGCTGCAGCGGTGCCGTTGCAGACGGATGAGAGTTGGTAGTTTTTAAGCTCTCCGGGAAAGGCTTGTCTTGTCAGGCTGAGGAAGTTAATTCTCTTGCAAATGTTTCCTTAGGAAAACGGGTCAATAGCAAAAAAAAAAAAAAAAGGCCCAGCAAGCAAAAATTGACTGGGGTCAATAGCAAAAAAAGCCCAGCAAGCAAGCAAAATTGCATGAGCAAGATGATGATGATGATGACTATTTTTGTGAAAGCTGAAACGTTGAAAAGCGCGGTGCTTTTGTGTACCAACAGGGCTGCGACCGTATTGATTTATACTTCCAGCTCTACATTGTTCTCCCCAGATGGGGCTGGGTCTTATCCCAACAGCCAAGCTGGCTGGACAAGCCTGTGACAGCTGGAGAACACCAGGGCTGGGGAGGGTTTAGTATGCGCTGCCTTCCAGCTGATGTCATCTCTGGTAACCCACAGGAAGGTCCCTAAGATCCCGTGCCAGGCTAGCTTCTGTTTACTGTGCTGGTAATCAAGTTGAGACTTTTTTTTTTTTTTGCATCCTGTTCATTTGCATGATGCTTCCTAGTATGGTGGGGGGAAAAAAACCCCTTTGAAAGTATTTTCTGGATTGACGATGAGTTGGATTGTAGGTAAAATTGTGTTGTATTTTATATTAGGGATTAATAGTAAAAATAACAGTGACCGTATGGTAAGTTTTCTCCGATCCCTCAACTGCTTTCTTATCTGCTCCTCCAGCGTAAGCTCCTTTTTGATTTTAAAATCTTCATGGCTCTTAAACCCATTTTATCTTGTTCAAATTTCTTCTGCAGTTCAAAGGTTTCCCTTCTCTTCTCTGGAGATTTGCCTTTTCCAGCAGTACTGCCACTTCGCTTGGAATTGTCCCTACAAAGAGTTATATATCACACTACTGCTCTCATTGTTTTCAAAATTAATGTTTCCCATGATGTTTTTAACACAATACTGGCATCTTATTTCCAGTGTAAACCTATCCTTAACCCCCCCTACCCCCACCCGCCAACATACATAGATGAAACAATTGGTTGTGGTTAAGGACCAGGGAAACTGAGGTTCAGAGTCCATCTTTAGCCATGGAAACGTATTGGGTGACTCTGAGCTAATCATAATCTTGCAGCCCAATCTACTCCACAGGATTGTGATAAAATCTAATTTGCAAGATTGTGGAGATAAAATGGAGAGCTTGGTGTAAGCCACCTAGAGTTTTTGGATGAAATGTAGGATATACGGTAAATCTAACAAAATAAATGCTTTTCCAATTTATGTAACCTCTCTTTTCTTTGTTTTCATAGGCCAAACATTTTGGGGACTTTGGATTTTGAGGGGCAAATTTTGCTCCATGAATTACCCTCAAGTGAAACTAAATGACCCAAAGAGTTTCCTTGTAAATGAAATGAAGGACTAACGTTTTTGCAATGCTTCTTCATTTTGCCACGTAAAATTTTCATTCCTCAAAACAACAAAACAAAAACAAAAAAACAACACCCCCCCTCAAATGGGTTGCTCTTTCTGATGGGAGCTCTTTAGGGCCTCAAAGTAGCTGGTGGAATCTGAAGTTATCAATTAAATACTATTGCTGCATGATTGCTCTATCTTAATTATAATGTATAGATTAATACTTAAAACTGCATTCTCCAAATTGCCCCAAATCCATTGTCATTATATGATGGATCATCACATTTCCTGTCAGCTCTAGACACTTTGACCAATTGGTAGATGATGAACATTCATATCCAAAATACATGGAAAATACTACATTGGGAGAGATATGCTCACCTCCTACCTCATAGTTATGTCCTTCTAAGTTTCTTAGAACAATATAAAATGACTTGTATTTTTTTTCTGGGATATCATCACCACTTTGCAGTGCAGAGCTGTTTTTCTTGCAGTTGAATACTATATATTTCAAACAGATATGTATTAAATAGCACACGGTATAATTTGATATGTAGGTTGCTTTCAGACTTCTGAAGTAACACAAGCCTTTTCTTCCCTATTTTCTAGCTGACATGAATAAGGAACAAGAGGAAATTGCTTAAATTTCAGCATTCTCCCTAACTGTGCTGTTTAGAAATAGAATAACAGATGGAAGGGACCTTGCAGTTCTACCAGTCTAACCCCTTGCCCAAGAAGGAAACACTATACCATTTCAGACAAATGGTTGTCCAATATCTTCTTAAAAACTTCCAGTATTGGCACATTCAACTTCTGGAGGCAATTTGTTCCACCGATTAATTGTTCTGTCAGAAAATTTCTCCTTAGTTCTAGGTTGCTTCTCTCCTTGATTAGATTCCATTCATTGCTTACTGTCCTATAGGTGCTTTGGAAAATAAGTTGACCCTCTCTTCTTTGTGGCAGCCTCTTAGATATTGGAACACTGCTATCATGTCACCCTTAGTCCTTCTTTTCATTAAACTAGACATACCCAATTCCTGAAATTGTTCTTCATGTGTTTTAGTCTCCAATCCCCATATTATCTTGCTCTTCTCTGCACTCCCTCTAGAGCAAGGGTCGGCAACCCGTGGCTCTGGAGCCGCAGGTGGCTCTTTCATCCCTCTGCTGCGGCTTCCTGTTGCTGATCGGCTCCACAATTGATAGGGCTTTCAGTTGACTCCAGAATGGAACGGGGTAGCTGTTTTCAAATATCACATGAAGCCTTAATGTAGTATGTTTGGTTTTGGCTTAGCACAAACTATGAACCAAATTCTTGTTTTTTAAACATTGTTTGTAACTTACTGTTATATGGGCACCAAATCATAACTTACTGTTAGGAGTGAACACAAGCAAACTATGATTTAGTATACTCTGTGAATGCTGTGCTTCCGGTTAGGACCTTCGTGGCTCTTTGAGTGTTTAAGGTTGCCGACGCCTGCTCTAGAGTCTCAACATCTTTTTCATATTGCGGTGACCAAAACTGGATGCATTATTTCAAACGTGGTCTTAGTAAGGCATTATAAAGTAGTACTAACAGTTGACGTGTTCTTGAGTCTATCCCTCTCTTAATGCTTGATTGTATTCCTCTTAAGATTGCATTGGCTTTTTTTTGGCAGCTGCAGCACACTGCTGGCTCATATTTAAGTGATTGTCCACTAGGATTCCAAGTTCCCTTTCATAGTTACTACTATTTAGCCAGGTACCACTTATTCTGTACCTGTGTATTGGTTTTTCTTGCCTAAATGTAGAACCGTACTTTTCTCATCATTGAATTTCATTTTGTTATATAGGACCCAGTGTTCCAATCTGTCAAGATTCTTATGTATCTTGATCCTATCTTCTGGAGTGCTGGATATTCCTGCCAGCTTAGTGTTGCCTGAAAATTTGATGAGTTCCGCTTCTAAATAATTAATGAAGATATTTAAGAGTACTGGGCCTAAGACAGAGCCTTGCGGTACCCCACTACATACTTCCTTCCATGTAGATGGAGTTCCATTGAGGACTACAAATTGAATGTGGTTGGTCAGCCATTTATGAATCCATCTGGTAGCGATGCTGTCTAACCCACATCTTTCTATGTTATCAAGTAGTAGGTTGTGGTCTACTTTATCAAATGCCTTATTCAAGTTCAAGTAAATTATACAGTAAATCCACAGCATTTTGCTTGTCTGCTAATTTTGTCACTTTGTCAAAAGATTTGTCTGGCATGATCTGTTTTTGACAAACCCATGCTGGCTTTTAGTTATGACTTTATTTGCCTCTAGGTATTTGCTTGATTATCTTTTCCAGAATCTTCCCAGGTATTGATGTCAGGCTGATAGGTCTGTGGTTTCCTCAATCTGTTTTTTCCCTTTTTTGAAGATGGGAACCATATCAGCCTTCGTCCAGTCCTCTGGTAGTTCCCCGGTGCTCCAGTGATTCTGAGGTCACATCTGCCAGTTCCTTCTGAACCTTGGGGTGTAATCTGGATCTAGTGATTTGAACTCATGTAGCGTGATGGATGTTTTGTTGCTTTCTTGTTTGTCCCAAGTAAACAGTTTAGAAAACAATGTTATATTAACTCCAATTGAGATCCAAATTGATCTTTGAGATAATGTCAAGTGGCTTTGGGATGATTTTGTTGGAAAATATTGCATGGGTAACAGGAAATGTACACATTCCATGAATCAACTTGTACATTCTTCTTGGGTGTAATGAGATCTTGATAAAAATGTAGCCAGTATTTCATGGTGTGACTTGTATCAGTAATGTAATTGCTCAGAAGAATCCACAGAGATGGGTTATGCTGTTTCTCAAGGCTCTAAAATATTGTGATGTCATACAACTTAGTAGACTTGGTTGAAAACAGAACACAGCATTAAAGATCTTCACTGTTTACCGCATACAAGTATGAGAATGATTTTTTTTAATGCAGCATTTTTAAAGATCTGATTAGACAGCTAGATTCTCAAACTTAAGAAAATTATCCATTTTTAAAATAACATATTTCAGACATAGAAGGAAAGTTATGTTAATTTGTCGTAGTACCTTTTAAGACTAATATTTTATTAAAAGGAATAAACTTTCATAACTGTAGCTCACTTTACTGAATGAAAACTAAGCTTTTAATAAAATTCATACCTGGAAAACACTACTTGTCTTTTGATTTATGACATTTTACAATATTCTAATCAAGGAATTAGACAAGCTTTTTCCAATTTTCTGTCTCTAAATGCATTGGGGCTGCAACTATTTTCTTAAAATAGCCAGGGCTCTAGGGGTAATGGTAGCTGTAGTACATCACATTTATAAGGTATGCAATTGGGGAAAGTTGTATTACAGGAATGTGGAAATTGTGACTCCCTAGAGAACTTGGCTTGTTGGTCTCAGCAAAAAACAACAACAAATAACTTATTGCTCTTGCATGACTAGCACAATTATTTTTGTAGAAGCTTTTATGAATTGTAATCTATGATTCATGAAAATCTATGCCACAAGTTTGCCACACAGAGATGACACAAATTTCAAGGCACCCATGATAGTTTATACACTGTGTTTTCCCAAAAATAAGACCAGGTCTCATATTAATTTTGCTCCAAAATACCCATTAGGGCTTATTTTCAGGTGATGTCTTATTTTTTGTTGTTGCAATGGACATACTAAATATATGTGTCTTGATCTTCAACTGGGACTTATTTTTGAAGTAGGGCTTATATTACAAGCATCCTGAAAAACCATGCTAGGGCTTATTTTCCAGTTAGATATTATTTTTGGGAAAATATAATATCTGTAGAACCCCCAAGTTTTGTTTTAACATTTCTTTTTAAAATTAATGAGCAAAAATTGGTCTTTAAATCTTTGAGGTAAAACAGCTCGAATCTCACTTTACCATTTGTATTTTTGTCTTAGGACATAAATACTACCCCCCTTAAAAATTTGGCATTCCTGTCCTTGTATACAGTTATACACAGCACAGCATCTGTCCTTCGTTGACCCTTGGGTTATGCAGTAAGAAATTTGTTATCTGTTAAGGTGTGAAAACTTAGTTTTTATTTTTTAATTTCCAGATTTTGTTGAGTTCCAGTTCTCATCCAACCAGCCCCCAAAAGCCAGTGATTATGGATATCTGGAGCTGTAGTTCAACAGTATCTGAGTGGTAGTACAATTTTCCTCCCTTATATTGGGTGCAATAATGAATGAATTAAGCAGTTTTAGATGCCTACACTTACAAGATAGCTTAGGTTTTAACTTCCCTCTCTTTGTTAAAGTTATGTGGAAGTTTGAAAAGAATTGGCAGCCCTAGTTTGCTTGACTAAATCAAATTAACAAGTAGCTGGATTTTCCTAGCAAACCAAGCCATAAACAATGATTTTCAAGCAGTAGTTGCTATGTCAGCCTTTTTAGCCTGAAGGCCCTCCATTTATATAAACTTCATATTCCATATGGCAGCTTAGCCTTTGTTGAAATTTCTAGGAGGCAGTCATATATCTGGAGAATGTCTAGATTGGGGAACATTGGAGTAAGTTCACCAAATTAAGCCCAAATCAACAATGACTTTATTGCTTAGTGAATTATGGGCAGTAACTTCTGTTTAACTAGTAGTAAAAGGGAGTTGGGTGCACATCTGGGGCAGGGTAGGTGAATTTAAAACATACTACAGTGAGTTCAACAACATCTAGTGCAGGGGCGTCAAACTTGCATCGTCAAGTCATCACGTGACATACTGTATCACAACTTTTTCCCCCTTTGCTAAAATGGGGGTGGGGGTGGCCAGCACGTGACACATCTGGCCCGGCGGTCGAGAGTTTGACCTACGACACAGATCCTTCCCACCTTAAAGTTATTTCGAATATGTTACCTTTGCTATTAGACAATTTCTTCTCATTTGTGATATTTTGGTCAAAATGTTAAGGAATAAATAAATGGTAACAAAATCTTACAGAATGGAATACATATGGTTGGAATGCTAAGTAACTATTTCATTATTTAAGTAACTCCAGCCATATTAACCCCCTCCATTAACCCCCTCTTCTGATGTTTTGTTTTTCTTTATCAAATATTCTTTACAATATTCGTTAGGCCAGCATGTTCCATCTTTGTTTTACAGGTTTTTTTTTTGCTACCTTAAATATTTAAAGAAGATAATTTATGATCCCATCTAAGCCCTTCCTTATTTCCATCTGTATACTACTAAACTTTCCTGTTGAAAGGAAAATTGTATCATAGAGCACCATTTTTTTAAACAATGGACTAATGTAAAGAATGCATCCAAATTTCTAATTACTCCTGTGGGATTGAAATTTAGCAAAATTGTGGCCACTTCAGTGCTGCTGCACTGCCGTGATTATGTGATTGCCATTTCTGGCACTCCTTACCAGATTCCCGCAAGGAAGGTCAATGGGGAAATCTGCAGGAAGTCAGAAGTCATTCTGGCACCCACTGCTTTTTTTGCCTGTTTGTGGTCTTTCTGTTTCTCTGTTTAGGTAAGGAAATATCTTTAAAATGACGACCCAATAAGTCACAGATTGTCTAATGTCTTCTAATTGGTTTATCCCTCATCTGGTTTTTTTGGGTTATTTCTGTTTATAAAAGTTATATAGGTATAGCGCTGAGGCTGAATACTTTCTGTATATCTTTTTCTTTCTTTGGGCCTTTTCCCATTCCCCACAAAAGGACACACATGTACATTTGTGTTTCCCAATTGTACTTGTGGAAGTCCTTTGGTTCATTAGAGCACCTATAGACTTTCTTCCTGAGTATAAATGTGTTTTTACTACTTAACAATCATTGTGGGCTCCTGAATTTTGTTACTGATAATGTGTGTTATATACCTCATTTTCCTTGAGGATTCTGAAGCGCTCCGATGCAGTGTTTACTAGACAAGGGTTTTTTTTAGAAGAAGATATTGGAAGTTTACAGAATGCTGAAATATTTGTTATACTTAAGAATTTATGGGTAACAGTGCACAGCACATCCAGTTCTTTGTCTCTCATTCTCTGATGCAGCTCTGAAACAAGCCCAAGGCTCTGGACAGCTGTTACCTCAAGGCAATTTGCATATACGTAGATAGGACACCTCGAATAATGGGAATGTTGATACTGCATAATGTAATGGGAGATGAATGGTACATCTGCGGCACATACACCATTTAAATACGTAAACTGTTGAAGATTATAAGTGAGGTAAGCAGTTTTTGGACAAAAAACTTGGGTGCCATCCCAAATTAAAGATCTGTAATTTTGACAACTGAAATTTTATATTTTTAATTGCTTGGTGGCACTCACATGAAATATAACTTAGAGGAGAATTACTTAGCTCATGAAATAAGGGTTTCTGTTAGATACATAGTTAACCAGAGATGTTTTGGAGTCCTAAATAATTTTAAACTCTGATTTTTGGTTTACAAGTTAAAGGAGAATACAGAATAAATCTTAGTTTAGGCATGTTCTCTTGAATTCACATTGAATTTAATATAATTTACTTTCTAATGAGCTGAAGGATGGAATTGTGTTCCAATCATGAGTTTAAAAAGTTATAAAGGGCCTTAAGTGATTCTCCCAATTAGCTATTACAGAGCACAGCTGTTATGATGGTTTTTGAGAGGGGAAAAAAAGGGAAAATATTTGTGGTTATATGTAATTGATGCTACCAATTGATCAGAGAATGAGGTGCTGTAGGTATATATGTGATAGTTAAAAATAATCCGAGGTTTCTTTTCAAGTGAAATCACATTGTTTTGATGTAACAGTTTTAACAACCAAGACACTGGATAATAATGTAAGTAAGGAAAAAGCTGCTTATCTTACAGTTTCATCAGCATTTCATAACCTCCAATTAGTGTCTTGGTTGATATCTTTGGCTTGGCTATGAGGTGATAATATTACCACCTTTATGCTTTGGAAAAGATGTGTAATGTTGTGCCAGTGAAGATTACAAAGTTTGTTCTCCCAATCTGATAAAAGTGTTTTGTGGATAATTCAAGGGGGGGGGGGGAATCATAGGCTGATGCAGTTTTAACTAGTAAGAAAGCAGATACCAATCTCAATTGCTACTGGATTCTAAGACAGCTCCTGTTTTCAAACTGTTTAGACAGCAAATATAGTTATTGCATCTTGCTTATGCCCATCAGGTGTTTTGGAAAGAATTGTCTTTCTTATCCTGCTGCAGTTTATAAGAATACAAGTGATAACTGCTCAGTTTTCATTATTTGATGTGAGGCTGCTGGGAGTCAGAAGCAGCTGGAGAGCCACAAGTTCTGATGAAGCCATTGTTCCAAGGTAGCCCAGTATTACTTGCTTTAAATGCAGGACCAGTGTTATTTATCAATTGGCTTTTGACATGTGTCATTAGAATTGGTCTAATTGAAGTGGTGCAAATGTTCCCCTTCCATATTGAGACATTGTAATCATTAATCCTTGCTGCAGTTTTCAACGTTTATGATAACATAATTTATGATCTTGCATAATGTAGTCCATGTACACTCATATCCTCTGGAGCCTCAGCTCTATGAAGAACAAAAAAGCTTCAGAGGATATGAGTATACATGGAGTATATTATGTCGAGTGTTCACATTCCTAGGGTGGAGGACTTGATTGTCAATGCTGACTGGGGAATTCTGGGAGTTGAAGTCCATCCATCTTATTAAAGTTGTCAAAGATTCAGTCATATTTCTGTCAAGTATGGAATATGATTGAAATCCTTAAAGAACAGATTTAGCTAAGTTGCTTTATACTGGAAAAGTTTGTGTGGCAAAGCAAGCATTAAGAAGTCACGGGCAGCTCAATGGATAGTTTATGAACTAAGAAATCCAGCATCTTTTGAGAACATGTCAGAGTTTTTGATTCGCATAAAACACTAAACAAATCACAGATAGAGCTTCCATGGTTTGTTAGCTGCATCTTGTAAGAAGAATTGATGCAGTCAGTGAAAGCAACCAACATGCTGCTTGTTAGCCATATTACATTTTTTGTGTGTGTTCTACAATTAGTTCACCTAGTTTTGGGAAATCAACAAACCATCCTAAAAAGGCATAGGTTAAGACATTTGTACTGCTGTATCATTCTAAGAAAACTGCAGAGACATGTCCATGTAAATTGTAGCTCTCAAATGTGATTTTTAAAAAACATTTTAGCTCTGTGTGATATCTTCACTAACAGGCTGTGGAGAATCAAAGTTTAGACAAGTGTCTTTTGCCCTGCTACCTGGAGTGATTGATTTATAAGGTCATTTTTAAATACTTAGTTATTAATCAGTTTTATTTATT
>JAEANM010002807.1:0-12414 GCA_017656035.1 Myanophis thanlyinensis | reverse complement strand
AGAGAGAGAGAGAGAGAGAGAGAGAGAGATCTTATCCTGCTGCTTCCATATAACTGGCTTTCAAGTGACTAACTGTTATACTCTATTGCACACATGTGGAGTATGTTATAATACCAAGAAACAAGCAGCTATTTAATTATAGCTTAAATAGCTACTTCAGAGTAATCTTATTTTTATTGAGAATAGCATTAAAATCTATTTAAAAGTTTGATTAAGACTTTGTGTAGCAGAAACTCAGTATCCAGTAGGTATTTTTATAAATGAGCAAGAACTCCATTGATCATGTTGGTTTGTTTAATAAAAATAATTATGATTAAGTTTGTCTGCCTTTAAATATTGAAAAAAAAATGGAACGCTTCCACATTTATTCTTTTTATACTTAGGTAGGGAACAGCCAACAAATTCAATTGTATAATCTAAAACTATAATTTAGTATCAATCTGAATGTGACCACAAATTAAACCTAAGAATCCCACTCTAACAGGGAGATTTTGTTTCAGAGAAATACCAGATTTAGGCAGAAGATTACAGAATTGTATTTTTGGGACTGCAATATCCACAATTCTCAGTCACTGTAACTTGTAATGATGGAGCATAAGGAGGGGTCCAGTTTGAGTACAAGTATGTTAGAGTAACTGGAACTGACTTACTATTTTTTTGTAGAAAATACATCTGCATGATTTAATGAAAGAGTAACCTTGATGGGTATTTTACAAGATTAAGATCATTATTGGCTGTTTGAAGCCTGAACAGAAGAAAACAGTTTTGCTGTTTTTCAAAAGGACTTTACATTTGTTGATATAACTCCTATAGGGCCAAGGTGGTGCAGTGGTTGGAATGCAGTATTGAAGGCTAAATCTTGCTCATTGCCAGGAGTTCAATCCTGACCAGCTCAAAGCTGATTCAGCCTTCCATCCTTCTGAGTTGAATAATATAAAGACCCAGATTGTTAGGGGCAATATGCAAATATTGCTTGTACATTGTAAACCACCCAGAGAGTACTGTAAAGCACTGTGGGGCTATATATAAGCCTAAATTTTATTACTATTTCTGTTGATACAGGAAAAATTTAAAAAGCAGCTTCAAATTTGTCCTGTCAGTAACTGGGAAAATTGGAATATATTTTGATTTGTTTGACATTTTTGCTAAATTTTCATTCACATTGCAACACAGAATAATTGTGTAGCTGAAATCTGCTATTATAACTGTTTTTTTCCTGTAGTCCTGTTCCTCATTTGGCTAAAGTTAAGAATTTGAATTTTGGAGGGTTATTTTAGGTGCCATTATCCCATTATGTTATTATGGTAGGGTGACCAACCGTCCTCTTTTGCCTGGACATGTCCTCTTTTTACGTCCTGTCCGGGGTGTCGGGGCGGGTTTTATAAATTTTATAAATTTATCCGGATGCCCCGGACTGGACATAAAAGTGGCGATGTCATGTCCGGGCAAATGGAGAAAAGTGAGAGGCTCCAGCAAGAGTGCAATCAAAAATCCAGCAAGAGTGCAATCGAATGCGGTCGATTTCTGGTGAAGGGAAGCCAGCCCCCCCCTGCTGCCCCCCCGCCGCTGCCGCCCCCCCCATCACCCCGCCCCCTGCTGCCCACCTCCCCCACCCCCATCGCCCCACCCCCTGCCGCTGCCCCCCATCGCCCCGCCCCCCACCGCTGCTGCCCCCCCATCACCCCGCCCCCCATCGCCACCGCCACTGTTCTTCCGTCCTCTTTTTTGGCTATCAAATATGGTCACCCTATATTATGGGATAAAGTAATATATTATGTTGGAATATTTCAGCCTTACTGCTATTTAAAAAAATAAATTGAAAACATCTCTCATTCTTTCTTAGTAGATTGAGATTTTTGTAAAAATGTATTCTTTCTACAAATTTATTTAGAATACTCGCTCATCTGTAAGGAAGCACCATTTCCAGACAAGTTCTTCTGGATTTGGGAAGAAAGTATAATGTCCAACAATTTATTTCCTATAAAATCAAATTAAAGATTATACAATTATATATCTCCTTTCCCACCCTCCCATTATATGATAAAACTAGTCAAAATAGCAAACTACTAGAAACTGCTGCCAAGCAACTTGAATGTTACTTAGTTCTTACCTTGCTGTTTAAAAAGATCACCCTTTACTGTAGTCGTTACAGGAGTTACTTATCTTTAAAACTGGGACAAGATTAATTAAGATATTGAAATGAACATATTTAAATTGACAAGAACAAGAAGAATATAAGATAAAGAACCCCAGATACTTCTTTGGTATCCCCCATCACCAAACTGACTACAAACAATAAACAAAGATGTATTCTTTGTCCTTCTTACTTGGAGTCATTTGTTTTGTATAAGACTGCCAATAAATATCACATTACTGCAGTTGGTGTTTATTACAAGGAAAAAGTGTTTCACCATATAAGACAGCTATTACTCTGTTCTCATCTGACTGAACCTTAGCTTGTTAGAAGAATCAGTTACACTTTTATCTGTGCTTATCTTTTTTTTTTAAAGAGAGGCTCACTTTGCTACTAAGAACAGTTAGTGTACTGTACAGATTTTAAAATAATTTTATGTATACATTGATGCACATAAATTACTGTTTACTGTTCAAGCATCCAAGCTTGAAAAAATTGTCTTAAAATATAATTAAACTTTTTAACATTAAGGAAACCAGTTTGGTATGAGATTATGGTCTAGCTCTTCATGTTTTTGACCCTTTCTTGAATGACTGTTACTGTGATAGTACCTGGTTCCTATTCTGGGAGGAAGCTGTGATTTAGTCTCAGGTTCTGCAGCTTCTTTGCACTGATGTTGTGTCTTCTCTTTCTCCCATATGTTCTTCCAGTACTGTTCAGTTTTTACTGTTTGTGGCTCTGCTGTTACTTGTTATTGCACTGCAATTAGGATTACGCACCTCGGATGATTCTTTGTCGAACAGGGCATTTATTTTCTTGGTCTCTGATTCCCTAATGTATCTCCTTTATCTGGAAGCCAGTGCTGTGAGTTTTAGTTTAGCTGTTTATCAAACTTCAGATGGAGTCAAGCACCTGTGTTTTTTCAGAAGCTAATCTTATCCTTAATCCCTGCACTCTTTTATAGTTTCACCTGCTGACTAACTTCTGTCCCAGTTGCTTTAATATTAGCCTCCAACCTCATTTTCTGAGGTCTGATGCAGTGGTGGAATTCATTTTTTTTTTACTACCGGTTCTGTGGGTGTGGCTTGGTAGGCGTGGCTGGGGGATCATGTGACTGGGTGGGCAGTTTCTGTAAACAGGGCAATAAAGATTAAGCTAGAAACAACACCAGAATGTTTTTTTCCTGCCTTCCTTACAGGATTAACCCTGTAAGTGGGAAAAAAACAAAAGGAGATTTCTTCTCACAACCGGTTCTTCGAATTGCTTAGAAAATTTACTACTGGTTCTAGCGAATCTGCTAGAAGCTGCTGAATTTCACCACCTGTTGGTGGCATGTACTGCTGTTCTTCTTGATGTGTAGCCAAGCATTTCCAGTATTACCAAAGTTATAATATATACCAGTTCATTTGTTTGAGTTATGGTGGCTGTATGGATTGTCATGCGGACTCTTACTAATATCTTCTAGCATACTAGCTGTTGGTATTTCACCATCAAGCCTTGGTAACTAGTCTCAAGGGTTGACTGTAACTATGCTTCAATCATCTGCTGTGCTCTGTAATGGAAATGTTGGCAGTGATGTTCCAACTTCAGGTGTTTGCTGCACATCCAGTTGTTTTTCCATGTCTTCTTCAGTCTGGAATGCAATGTGTAATTTGTGTATTTCAAATTGTGAGAGCAGCTTCCTCTTAAGTTGAAATATTATGTGACTAGCTGTTTTTGTAAGAGATGGTGCCCACAGACAGGGAGCTGGTACAATGGACTTCAGTGAAGGGGCGTTGGTCCTACCTGATATGCTCCTTCTCTTCGGTGGGAGAGATGATCCATTTACATATGGGATTTACTCTATCCTTTAGATCTGTGACTTAGATCTGAGTGGCAAATATATAAGGGCCAGTGCTGCCCCTTTCCCCCCAATTTCTATGAAGTCCGTAATGATGTTGCCCTTATTCCTCTCTGACTCATAAAGATTGCTCAGTTCAACCTGGATCCTCCCTTGAGCTTAGGGTGGGAATGGATCATCTCTCTCACCGAAGAGAAGGAGCGCATCAGGTAGGACCAATGCCCCTTCTCCTTCCAGTTGGGAGAGATGATCCATTTACATATGGGACATACCAAAGCCCCTGTCCCTTAGGGTGGGCTCATAACTGGGGTCCCTAGGTTGACTGCACTACTTGTAGGACCAGCCTACTGAATGCTGCCTTGGCTGATACATACGAGTCCAAGCGGTAATGCTGAATGAACGGCATTGGCGAAGACCATGTTGCTGCTGTGCATGCATGCCTGATCGAGGCTTGAGCCAACCAAGCCATCGAGGCTGCTGTGCTTCTAGTGGAATGTGCCGTGATTCTGGCCGGGGCCAGTAGGCATCGCACTTGATAATCAGCCGTAGTAGTTGCTATCAACCACCTGCCCACCATGGTGGGCGAAGCCTTTTGCCTGCGGTTACTAGCTTGGAATGCGACAAGCAACGCCTCCGTCTTCCTGCCTTCTGCAGTTCTCTTAATATAGGTGTCTAGGGCATGCCTAACATCCAAAGAGTGCTAACCCTTCTCCCCTAGGCTTGAAGGGCTGGGCTAAATTTTGAAACAATGTGCGCCTGTGCCCTATGGAACCACGAGTTAACCTTAGTGGTGAATGCCGGTTGTAATCCCGGCCCCACCTTATTTGCCAGCTCTGAAATTCTCCTGGCCGATGCTGTTGCCCACAAGAAGGCTGTCTTCCATGCCTGCATGGTTGTCGGCATGGTTGTAGGATAACGATGTACCACTGAAGGCCAAAGTTTACTGGCCCTCTTCAGGAATTTGTGAACTCTTAGAAGCTGAGCTAGCCCCCCCCCACCCAGTGCCCTCATCTAGGGCTGAGGGGATGGCCGGCACCTGCCTTCGCAGTGTGTTGGGAGCTAAACCCTTGTCTCAATTGTCCTGAAGAGAATCTAGAACCCAATAAACTGAAGCGGTGCTGGGGTCCAGCTTCATGTGAAGGCACCATGACCGGAACCCACCCCACACGGCCTCATAAATCTGTAGGGTGGCTGGCCGCCGTGCCGCCTGAATCTTGTCTATGATCTCAGTTGATAGCTGAGCCCTTGCTAGAGTTTCTCACTCACACACCCGGCAGCTAGTTGGAACCATTGCGGGCCCAGGTGTAAGATCACCCCCTGGCTGAGGGGTAACATAGACAGGGGAATTTGCCATGGTGCTCCACAGACCAACTCATCAGATCTGCGAACCAGGTCCACCTTGGCCAATGAGGAGCCACGAGTATCAGCTCCGCCTTCTCCTGTCTCATCTTGGGAACTGTTCCTGGAATTAGTACTATGGAGGAACAAGGCCTACAGAAGGCCTCTTGGTCACCTGTCACGGAGTGCGTCCACCCCTTCTGCTCCCAGCAATGGAAAGCTGGTTATGAACCTGACTAGTTGTGTGTAGAGCGGCGGTGCGAACAGCTCGACGCACTGCTGCCCGAAGCGACTTGCTATCTGACGAGAGGCTGGTCTGCAGCCACCACTCCACGTGGTCTATCGTAGTCCTGCTCAACCAGTCCGCCCAGACATTGGATATGGCCGAGATGTTTTCAGTCATTAACATGCGGATGTTCTGTTCCGCCCAGGAGCCAATCTTCTGAGCTTCCGTCATGAGGACTTTCGACCTCTGTCTGTTTATGTGCGCCTTAGTTGTGACATCATCTGTGACTGCCCTGAGTGCCAGGTGTACCTCCCTCAGCTCCAGCCATTTTATGCTGTGTGCGAGATCCTCTGCGGTCCATTTTCTCTGGCCCACTTGGTTCTGCAGGTGGGCCCCCCATCCGAATAGGCTGGCATCTGTAGTGATTGTGACCTATGCTGTCACCCTGAAACTGGGATCCCTTGAGGATACTGGTCGACACCCACCACCTGAGGGATCGCAGGACCCCCCTTGGGCCTCTGACCTTGCGGGGTGAGTGACTGCAATCCTTCTTCTGATACGGTAACAGGAACCATTGTAGAGGCCTCATGTACAGCTGTGTCCAAGACAAGATACTTATACAGAACACCTTTGTGCCTAGCATGTTGGATAACCTTTCCAGTGTCACCTCCCTGCCCCCCAAGATCCTTTGGATGAGGGTGTGGAGACTCTCCCTCCACTCCCCTGATAGGAACCCGTATGGGTGGAGGTATCCATCATGGCCCCCAAATGTTGTAGATAATTGGTGGGTGAGAAGTGGCTGTTTTCCCAGTTTATCGAGAAGCCGTGTTCTGGGTGAATTGGGACATGCAGGTAGGCCTCTGTAAGGTCAATAGAGGACCTTGGAGAGTGGCAGGCCTGGAATGTGTAAGGGGCATGGGAGAAGCATTCTAGACGAAGTCCTCAACATATGGTTCAATCTATCCATTCGTCGTCTGTGGACTCATCCTGCCACTTTAACAATGGTTGGGTGAGGCCCGGCCCACACAAAAAAGGCCTCATGAATGAGGTGTCGAAAGATATGTCTGCCTCCATATCCTGTCAAGTCGTCTGTCCTGGTGACTGTATGCCTGGAGGAACAGCTATCAGGACTGGCTCCAAGGCATTCCCGGACCACCTCCCTACCCCGAAAGGGCAAAAAGCCAATGGCGAAACCCCAGATTCTCTACAGGAATCCTTGCCTGGAGCTCCCTGAGCCACCGCAGCATGGCTTCGCTGAAAAGGGGAAGCCGATGTAGAGACCTAATTGCCCCGGCTGACAGCTGGTGCCCCCTAGACGGCACTTACTCTGACCATAGGTCCTCCACCTTGTGCACTTCTCTGGTTCTGTGGTCAAGGTGGCTGCAGTCCCTTCGCAAAGCCCTCTGCTAGGTGTGATTACGGTGTTCTGATGCCTGGGGCAGCTGTCCAGCTACCGGAACGCCTGTCATTGGTGCCCCCTGCCTGAAGCAGCAGAGGAGCCTGTCTCCTCTGCTTAAGTTGTCTGGGTGTTAAGTAGGAGTTGTTCAGCCTACATTGACGACCCTCCTGACCCTGTCTGACTGGGGGTATTGCTTCCCCCCCAGAGATAAACCTGTTTTTTTTTGGTAAGGGCTAAATAATGCTGATCTGCAGAAAACAGAAGACACCGGTTACTCTCGGTGCTCCTTCTCATCAGCAGATAGTATACGGACATCCTCCTCTGATTAGACTGAGCTATAGTCGGATATTGAGGAGGCATCATCCTCCACCCCATCGCCTGAGGAGGTGGTGAGGCTTTCCTAACCATAGCCTGTGAGCCCTAATTGCTGCTGTATTAGGCTTGACCATTGACTGGCCACCAGGGACACGCCAGGTGTTTCTGCCCATGAATTGTGAGGGTGTGCTTCTGGGGCCCTCTGTGGTGTCCGCGGTGGCTTGTGTGATAAGCCCAGGGCACACCCAGAGGACCATTTGGCGAGATGGCTGTGCACCCCATGGAACCTAATGGACCTGGCTTGCCATGAGGCCTGTGCCAGGCCCAGCTCCCCCTGGGCCTAGATGCCCTGATCCCCCTTCCAAGAGAGGGGGGGTTTGGTGATGGGGGCAATTTGGGTCCTCATTTTACCACCTCAGCCGGATGGAAGGCTGAGTCAACCTTAAGCCTGGTGCTGTTGGCAGAAATAGCCTGCAGTAGCCAACTCTACCACTATGCCACCATGACATGGCTCCCCAGGCTAAGGTGGCTGTCTTCCTCCCCCCCATTTCTGAGGAGTGGGGTGGGGTTCTGTTCCCCCCTTCCTGTCTCCTAGGGGGGTTCCCCTCATTCCAGGGGAATTTTCCCCCAGGCTGTAACTTTGCCAGCTGGGCCGGCCTTGCAGAGCGCGCTGCAGGGGGGTGGTCCCTTGTCGGGTGATTGCCCCTGCGCTCCGATCACACCTCTTCCCATCTTCAGTCAGCCTGGCTCCCATCCAGGGAGGGAATCCTCGGCTTGATGCGGCTCCTCACGAGAAGCTGCCGGTCCGCGCGGAGTGCTCGCCTGCTGGGAAGCCGCAGCCGAGCTCTGTGGAGGGAATCACCCCTACTGGGTGGGTTCCCAGTGCTTCCGTGGCCCTGCTGTGTTGCACAAGGTGCTCGGCGGCCAGGATCCCTGTTCTTGGAGGATCCCGGCCCTTGCTGTCTGCAGCCATCGCTGCAGATGGAATCCCCCATGGGGTGGGGGATTCCTGGCGCATCCACCGCCTGTCTGGACGGCGCGGAGCATTCGACTGCAAGGATCCCTCACCCAGGGCATCCCTGATGTGCCGGCTGCAGCGATAGCACTGTGGTGGGGATCCCCCCCTTTGAGGGGGATCCCCGGCGCAACCGGCCGCCCTTTGATGGTGCGGAGTGCTCTTGGTGGCAGGAATCGCCTGCCTGGGCATGTTGCTGAAATTCCCTTGGCAGGGAATCTCCAGCGCAGCCCTGCACCCCAAATGGGTGAAGGGCTTGGATACAGCTGAAGGCCTCCAGAGATCTGGCTGGATGTGAGTTACCACACGTGTGGCAGTTGCTCTCCTGCCTCTCCTTTGCTGGCCATGCAGTAGGACTGATTTGCATTGGTAGTTGCTGGAGGAATCTGAGGGGAAATGCTCCCTTGAGAATTCCTGTGCTCTTTCCAACCCGTAGGCCTGCATAGCCACACGTGCGACGGCTTCTGCAAAAGCACAATGCTGTATCCTGGATTCAGGCTCCCCTTTTCTCTCCCCTTCTGCATGCCGATTGTGTGTCGGATACCACAGAATGGGAAATTAGAAATTTATTTCTATGAGAGGGAGCATTCCTTGAAGATCACTTACTTTTGTTCTCTTGCACGTGGTCCTTTGTTTGAAGAGAGGATCAATTGCCACTCCAGTCTCCTACCATGACTGAATAGAAATTGGGGCAAAAGGGGTGGCACTGGCCCTTATATATTTGCCACTCTGTCATAGATCTACTAAAGGATAGAGTAAATCCCATATGTAAATGGATCATCTCTCCCAAACGGAAGGAGAACCAGGATGAAGAGAACACAGAAAGAGGAACAGGCAAGAGCTTTGAGCTAGATAGGAAACAGAAGAAGAGAATAAAGACAACTGCTTCATAGAATCTCACTGTTTATATCTGCTAGGGTGAGAGCAGTAAGGGTTTAGTCTAGCAAAATCCAGTCTATTGTGTATAAGCAAATAAAGAACTTGACTGAATTGCTCTTCATTCCTGAGTTTAGCCTGACTGTTGCTCAGTTACTGTGGATATAGGTCTTATGTACATTCATAGTTTCTTCTTACATTTCATATATCATCTCTCATTAGTTTACTGTTGTTGTATCTACAACAAACTATGTATGTAGTTTAATATTGTTGAATCAATATTCCATTGATTCCAGGATTTCTTGTCTGGTCTGTCTATGGTTTATTCCAATAGGTCACTTATTGGCAGATTAACCTGGTCCCCAAATATCTAGGGTGCATCTTGTTAATTCAGACAATGTCCAAGTTAGCATATTTTCTTATTCATGCTACTTTTGTATCTGAGGTAAGTAGGAGATGTATTATAGGGGCTTTGCCAAAAAACCTTCACTGTGAGGCAGGTACCAAATGATGCTATCTATATACAGTAACTCCCATTATAAATGCTAAAAAGAGATTAAATATCTCTCTAAAATACACCTCAACCCATTGCTGGAAAACTTCACATTTATCTTGCTTTTAAAAACTGCCACTCTCTTAAGGTTCTGCACAAAAACACAATATCATACCTATCTTCTAAGGTTTATGAAGCAAATACCAGTCCTGTGGACAGTGAGGTGCTTAATTTCACTGAATTCCATGAAATAAAAATTCCATGAAAATTCCTAGGTTTATATCTATGATCTCTTAAGATCCACATTCTTAGTTCCTTTTAATTTCTGTTTTCAATTACAATGAAATGAAATGTATATTTTACTGTTCTTCTTCCAAGGAATAATATTTTTAAATTATTTTTCTCGCTTGATCCATATGAAGTTTCCCAAAAATAACCTTCAAATCAAAGGCTATTAAAATAATAACTTTCATTTTTGAAGTGGCAAAAGCTAAAAGTACTTTTAAGCTATGGTATTGTTTGAAAAGTATTTTAAAATACTATATAACAATACATTTTACAATGCAGTATTGTTTTAGTTCTATCTTTTCATATTCCTTTGAACTATGAGGCAGATTCAGTAGTATCTTTATTCTGTTATGACCACAGCTCATAACATTTTTGTCCCCATTCAAAGAGAATACCTTTATAATCATGCTTAAGAATAAAGCCACATGGTATAAGCATTTACTGTTTCAGATGAGAGATTTCAATGCTTACTCACACTTGCAGGCAACATGGTTTTAAGCAAAAACTTAAAAGGGAACATTCAAGAGTAGCATTCAAGATTATGGCTTTTCAGTTCCAGATTCTACAGTGATGCAATCCATCAGGAGGTACATTATAGTATATACTGTAATGGAGTATTTCAATGGACTTCTTTATTTTATTTATTTATCAAATTTATATAATCTCATCTAACACATGTGCATCTAGGAATCCCAATTCTTATAAAAGACTGGATATATCACTTTGGGTAATAGTTATTTCTATAAGTCTATTAACTAACAATAACTATTATTGGTGAAGCAGCATCTCTTAGCTTTAGGTGATACAGCTTTTCTTGACATAGTTATGATGCATTTTCTATCAATTTAAAAATAGTTATAAGAATTTTCTTAATAGATTACAGACACAGAATGAAGATTTTAAAAAAGAAATTCTTTCTGAAAAATTTGCAACATACTGCTGATGAAAAATGAGTTATCTGTATCCTTTTTTATTTAACTTTTAAGTGATGGCTTAGATATGAATGACTTCATGTGATTGTTCAGTAACACTGTTTAAAATGATAGAAATTTATTTAATTGCTTTGATGGAAATTATTATTTGTTGAACTGCAAAAAAAGGGGATCTCAAAACTTTAACAATCATTTTTATGCTTCATTCAAAAATGCGATTTTTAAAAAAAAAAATCCATTCCCTATTCAACACTGAAAAGAAACATAATAAGGAGGCTATCAATATTCTCTGCCGTGACCCTTTATTTAGATAACCTCTTGACTCAAGACGTTTGCTGAGGGAATGAAATGGCATTAGAACATATCTCCTTCACAATTCTGGCAGCATTTCATACATGTTGCTAGTTCAATGCCCATTCAAACATCCCCCATAGCAGTCATGCACTCCATTAGTTACCCATAAATGACAACAACTAATTGTACCTACTCACTATAGCAGGGTTTGACCTGAGAAACTCTAAAACTCTTGCTTAACTTTATTAATACTGAACATTTGAATCATTTCATTATTTTAAATAAAGTTCTCCCTTGACCAGCAAGGGAATTGTCAGCAGAGTTTAAGCTTCAGCAGCAGCTGGTAATATTCTTAGCCAAGTTCTTCAGATATTGTCCATCTGATATGTAGCTGGCTTCTGCCCTGGCATTTGCTTAATCTTCAGAACAGGTTTCCTGGCTCTAGGAAAACTTAATTTCTGATTCCTCTAATCCAGATGCTGGCCAAAATGCTGTTTTCAATCTATACAGAACAGTTTGTTTACTGTTCATCGTTAAGAACTGGTTTCTTTGCTGATAATTTTTTCTATAACAGTCATATTAATATGCTCAAAAATCCACTGTTGAGTTTCAGATAAAGGATCACATCTATTCATGAAAATCTTCTTTTCTGCTGGATTGCAATCAATGCAGCTGCCACTCACAGTATGGAATAAAGTTTTGTCCTGTGGGATGAAAATAAAAACAATTAATGGAGAACCAAGTGCCAGATGAGTAAAAATGGACATATTTTCCAAATCATACTCTGAAACATCTAAGTCTCGTTTCTTTGAGATTTATGTAGCAATTCTACAGTGTAATTTAATAGTGGAAAATATTTCCTCAAATTATTTTTAATGAATTATATGTTGTTATCTGCAGCACAGTTTCTTAAACTTTGCAGCCTTTAAGTTGTATGAACTGCAATTCATAGAGTGATATTCTGAGAGATGAAGTCCACACAACTTAAAGGTTGCCAGGTTTAAGAAATATTGGTCTAGAATGGAATGGAAACAGAACAGAACAGAATAATTTTGTTTTTATATATGACTTTCAGCAGATGGCAGACCTTAGCTGATTTTAGCAGATGCAGAAAGTTAAAGGGATCTAGCTTACTTAATGTCAGGGAAATTTAGGGCTGTACGCTAGACTGGGAAGAAGCCCATCCCAAAAGAAAATAAATGACAAGCTGTTTTCCTCTCTTATGCCAAGATAATTGCTTCTCTCTCTCTCATATCTATCTATC
>JAEANM010002806.1:0-23639 GCA_017656035.1 Myanophis thanlyinensis | reverse complement strand
AGCAAGAGTGCAATCAAAAATCCAGCAAGAGTGCAATCAAATGCGGTCGATTTCCGGCGAAGGGAAGCCAGCCCCCCTGCTGCCCCCGCCATTGCCCCCCCGCCCCCTAATTGCCCCGCCCCCCCACTGCCACCGCCACCGCCGCCCACCGCCCTCCGCCGCCCTCCCATCGCCCCGCCCCCCGCCGCCACCGCCCCCCCATCGCCCCACCCCCCCCTGCCGCCGCCGCCACCCCCCGTCCTCTTTTTTGGCTATCAAATATGGTCACCCTAGTGGAGTTACAATTCCCTCAATCCTTTCAGGTGTTATTTTTACTTCTTTCACTAATCAAGTGTCCTAAGTATTTCACCTCTTTTTCTACATATTGTAATTTCTTTTTAGATACCTGGAGCCCTTTTTCTCCTAGAATATTTATTAACTCATCTCTGTAACAATTCCTGAAAGGGCAGCAACATGTGGTGCTGGAAAAAAAAAGTTGCACAGGAAGGAACACTTTGACTCCTAAATGTATTCAAAATCAGTGTGTCCTACACATAGACGTGATGACATAAAGGAGGAAGTAAAAGAAAGCAGCTTGAAAAAGAAACGAACAATCTTAATGAGGTATTCTGAGTTAATGCACTGAAACACATGTGGGTATGCAAGTAAGCTGCTGGGCTATTGCAAAGGCTAAAGTTATGTATCAGGCTTTAGAATCCATTCTCTGCTTTTAATAAAAATTAAGTCAGATTCAGGTTCCGTTCAGATGGAAGCAAATTCTCATTAAACAGGTTAAAAACATTTACAAATCTAAGCAAAAGATTTTAGAGTAATTTCTTTAGGTTGATGGATATATATAAATTTAATTAAACATTTAAACCACAAAGATTTAAAAAAAACAGACCAAAATTGTATTCCAATGTTGTATTTTTTTTTCCTCTCGTCTCATGACAAGGAGTGGCGGAGAGGGAAGGGGCGGGGCCAGGTGAGGCAAAGGGAGGCGCCCCTCAACATGAGTAACGTCAAGTTGGTCACACCCACCCAGTCACATGACCATCTAGCCATGCCCACCCAGTTGGTCAGTAAGTCAGAGAACCAGTTATTAAATTATTTGAATCCCATCACTGAGCAGGGGGTTTCCAAACTCGACAACCTTAAGACTTGTGGACTTCTACTCCCAGAATTCCTCAGGTAGCATGGCCGGATATGGAATTCTGGGAGCTGAAGTCCACAAAGTATTAAGGTTGTCGAGTTTGGGAACATCTGCACGAAGGACCAAGAGAGGTAAATTTGCTCCACTACGCTGGACAGTTGTGGAACTCCTTTCTCAAACACACTTGCTGTTTCTCCTGCTGCAAAGTAAACAGACTTAAAAGTAACTATTTAAATAATAAGGCTACTTCAAAAGAGGAGGGGAAATGATTCTTTCCTGGTCTTTCCTCTTTTGTTTTCTGAACGCACTGAAGGTAAAGCAGAAGACAAGAATTTTCTTACAAATCCCAGGCTGAGCCTTGAACCCAGGACCCGGACGGGCAGAGCAGTGGTCCAGCCTTTGGAGGAAGTGGGGTGCAGCTGCTCCCTCCCGGAGAGCCTTAGAGGGTGGGGCAGGTGAGGGTTCCTGCTTTGAGGAAGACCCTCCGCTTCCCCCTCCTCTCCCCCAGCCTCCCAGACCCTGAAGAAGACCTTAAAGGGTGGGGAGGAGAAGTTGCCCCCATTTCAGGGACCCTTTTCAGGACAGGAAAACCGGAGGACCAGATGAGATGCCATCTTGCAAGAGGAGCCACTGACTGCTTCAAGGAGTTTTACAAACTCTGGACTCCCATCATCCACTCCACCAGCGGATCCAAGGAGGAGGAGATCCAGCAGAGAAGAGGCAAAGGAGAGTGACAGATCCACCCTCCACTGGGGGATTCCTGATCCCTCCAACCAGGTGAGGCCCCCAGAAGCTCCAAGACCCCCAAGTTGGCAGCTGAGTGGAACTTGGGGAGGGCTGGGCTTCTCTGGTGCAGAGCAGGTCAAGGAGCTGCTTCCTTTGAAAGGTGGGCGAGGGGTCTTAATATTATTACATAGTTACATATATTTGATTTTATTTAAATAAAACTCCTCATTATTTATTGGGGGTAACCAAGGTTCCATTTTACACCATTTCATAAACGATCCAGAGGAGGGAATAGAAGGGAAACTCACCAAATTTGCAGATGGCACAAAGCTGGCAGGAACAGCCAAGACCCTGCACGAGAGGCTCAAGACCCCCCAGAAGGATCTCCACAGATTTGAACGATGCGCCCTGTCCAGCAACAGGAAATTCAGCACAACCAGCTCTGTGCCGAGATGCACTCAAAAGGCAGAGGGGAAGAGGGACATTGTGCTGTCATCCTGAGGAGGGGGACATAGCTTATACTCCAAGGGTGGGTCAGAATGCAGGGTCTCCCCCAAAGCTTTTCACACTGGGTCCAGGAAGGGGGTCATTCTGGGTGGAAATCAGGCTCCTGATGGGTCCATCCCATCTCTTAGCGTCCTTCAACTCCACTTTTCTCGTACTTCTGGTTTCCTGGCAAAGCAAAAAGAATGCGTCCTCAGCAGCCAAACTTGCAGCAGTGAACAACTGAAGAAATTCAGGGAGGACGATGCTCCACCAGGTTCCCATTGGGGATGACGGACCACATCTTGCTTGGCTATACCTCTTCCATGACCCCTCCCATTTCTCCCCCAGTGGGGACACTCCCCCTTCTTTGGGTCCTTAAAAGCTGCCCATCACCCTCCCAAACATCCGAGCAACTGGCCCATGTTTCTAGGTGACCCCAGAACTTCCTTCTGACACTCCAATATCCCAAGGATTTCCTAGCATCTGATTTCTGGGGAGAGGGCATCGGTCTATTTTCTGCAGCCCCAACCAAAGAAAATTGAAACTTTTCTCAGCCGAGCCCCCTACCCTCTCCACTCTCCTAAAAGAGCAAATGTCGCTCTGTCTCCACCCGATTCTCCATAAATCCTCTAGGGTGGGGGCTCTCCAGAAGTTCTGCGATGGGTCTGAAAAAACCCCAGTTCCTCCTCATGTCACTTTCCTTCCAAGAGATGGAGCCCCAAGGCCTGGGGGGGGGAGTGAGGGGGCACAGACATGAAAAAATATCTCCTTGAGATTTGGAGATGCAAAAAACATCCTGTGATGTTTCAATCCCAGCTGGCTGCGAGACCCACCAAACCCAGGAGCCTAAAAACCAGACATTCCCTTCTGGGGCCACCCCACAGCTCTCTCTTCTGGGGTCCCCAACTCTAGTGGATGCTGAATCCCTTACCAGGTGTACCCTGTGGATAATGGACAGTGTGAGGGTTGAGCCAGTGCATACACACCATCACCTGGCCTGGACTGCAGCATCACCCAACGACTGATTTATAGAGTGACAGTGTCCATTATCCACGGCCCAGTCACTGGGGGGGGGAGGGCTTCAGATGGTTTCCACATGCCCATATCTGATCTCTGAAAGACTCTGCTGGCCACATGGGTCTCCATCTGTGGACTGGATGGCCTCAAGGGTCCCTCCCAGCTCTGAGATTCCCCGAGTCTAGCATCAGGGGGTCTTCTGCTCTGCTCGTCATCCCCAAGGTCCCCAGTCCTGTCCCCTCGTTCTGGCCCACCCTATCCATGACCCTTCTCCCACCTCTGGGGCCCATAACTGGATCCCCTCTCCCAGCCAATCCCAAGCACTGAGAAAGGAGCTGCATCTAAATATCAAAATGAAAGCAAAAGTGCTTGGGCACCTGCACCACCTGGAAATCATATGATGGAGGGAAAGACCCAAAAGGACCCTCCACTTGGCCACAATAAGAGGGTGGGCCTTGGGCTCTCAAGAGGGGGTCTCTCCCCTTATCTTTTCAAGCAGAAGGGCTGCTATGTCCCCACATCTCCCCGGCTGACAAAGCCAGCCTCGCTTCCTTTGATCTTTGCAAGCCGATTTGGAAGGCTCCACCCCATCTTCACCTCCAAGCACCAGAGTTGAAAGGGAGCTGCCTAAAATTTGGGGATGGTGGGAGAGAAACAGCCCCCTTGTTAATAGCCATCGGGGTCCAGATACCTCCAGGACGTCTCCGCCTGTACCAGTTTCCTCTTTGGACCAACCAGGGTCCATTTCTTCCATGGTTTGGCTTCTTCATTAGAACTGAGGGAACTTCTTCAGTCAATCGATCAGAATAGAGTGGAAGGGACCTTGGAGGTCATCTAGTCCAACCCCCTGCTCAATCAGGAGAGCCTATACCATTTCAGACAAATAGCTATCCAGTTTTTTCTTTAAAAACCTCCAGTGATGGAACGCTCATTTCTAGTGGCAAGCAGTTCCACTGATGAATTGTTCTCTGTTAGGAAATTCTTCGTTCTAGGTTGCTTCTCTCCCTAATTAATTTCCACCCATCACTGCTTCTCCTGTCCTCAGGGACAAGTTCATATAAGCCCCAAATTCCCACCAAGACTTTCTCTGCTTCTTATCCATTTGTCAGTTTTGTCATCCCAGTCTTGAACAAAGGGGAGGGGGCCAAATCTCCGATTTTATTTATGAGTTTGTTCAATTTCTACAGCATCCTTTTCATCTGAGCAGCTTAACTTCTGGTGGCAAACTGTTCCATTGGTTAATTGCCCTGATTGTTAGAAAGTTTCTCCTTCATTCCAGACTGCTTTTCTCCTTGATGAGTTTCCATCTGTTGCTTCTTGTCTCGCCTTCTGGTGCTTTGGAGAATAGGTGGGTCCCCTCTTCTTTGGGGGCAGCCCCTCAAATACCGGAAGACTGTTATCATATCCCCCTTGGTCCTTCTTTTCTCTAGACTGGCCATCTCCAAATCCTGCAACCGTTCTTCGTATGTTTTATTCTTCAGGGTTCTAATCACCTTAGTTGCTCTTCTCTCCACTTTTTCCACTTTTTTTTGTAAAAAGGAGTATTGGATGCAATATTCCAGGTGTGGCCTTACTAATGTAGGAAACAAATAAGTTCAAAAATAAAATAGTATATACACATATATTAGTAACTAATAGAGAGTATTGCAAGCTACTGGGGACTAGCTATATAAGAAAGGTATTCTTTGTCCTAGGAAGGACGTTAGAGATAAGAAAGTTACATTTCTCAGAGCTGAAAAGCTGAAAAGAACACACACAAAATTTCTAGAGGGAAGTGCTAATTAAATGATTTATTCTCCTCAGTTGTTTCGGATCAGCTTGTAAACCCCTGGACCCTATCAAATGGGACCTGGGGGGAGGGAATTTGAGCATCGCGTCAGAAGGTGTATATATGGAAAATCTTGAACTTCATTGGGGGTGGTCTCTGGCTTAGAACTTCGCTTTGAAGTCTTGTAGAGGTCACCGCATTTTGCAAAATGCTTTTTAAGCTGTAAATTCTTACTGCTTAATAAATCTTCTTTATCTTACAGGAGATCCACCTGCCACCATGGATTTCCAATGAGGACCCCAGAAGCACCGTGACCCCCGAGTTTGCATTTTCTTGGCCAGCGGAGTGGGGGGGGGGGCAGGGCAGGGCAGTTCCTCGGTCCCTGGTGGAAAGAAGGTCAGTGTTGGAGTGGGCATACACGCTGCTTTTACACGAGAACAAGCGCTCCGTCCTCTCTCGGAAATGCTCGGGGTGGATAGGACACCAGAGTCCCTCAATGTTGGGCGGTTTCCACCAGAGAGAAAAACAGGGGATTTAGCCACAGAGGGGACACAGAAGTGTGGGGGGGGACATTCCAGGAAATTTGGGGAGAGGGGCTGCTCCTTTTTGGAAGGCTACTGAATTCTGTGCAGGAAAGCCAAAGAAGGGGAGGGCTGGAATGGGGGGAGGGAGGCAGCACCTTCTCCCAAAGCCCCCACCCCATTATGACTCTTAATCCCCCTTCCCAACTCCCCAGGAACTTTTCCGGGTGAGATTCCAGACTGAGATCCTCCCAGGGGATCAGACTTTGCTCTCTGTGCTGGGGGGGGGGGGGGGAGGGAAGGGTTGGCTGGAGCCCCAGGGTTGAGGGTCTCCTTCCGGGAGGGGCAAAGGAGGAAGTGGGCAGGCGTGTCCGTGTGTGTCCTCCTTAATTAGTCAGTCAGTCAATCAGTCAATAAATCAGAATAGAGCTGGAAGGGACCTTGGAGGTCTTCTAGTCCAACCCCCTGCTCAAGCAGGAGACCCTCTACCATCATGGACAACTGGCTGTCCAGTCTCTTCTTAAAAACCTCCAGTGATGGGGCACCCACAACTTCTGGTGGCAAGTAGTTCCACAGGTGAATTGTCCTCACTGTTAGGGAGTCTCTCCTTCATTCCAGATTGCTTCTCTCCTTGATGAGTTTCCATCCGTTGTTTCTTGTCCTGCCCTCAGGGGCTTTGGAAAATAAGTGGACCCCCACTTCTTTGGGGCAGCCCTTCAAATCCTGGAAGACTCTTCTCCTGCCCCCCTCCGCAGTCCTTCTCTTCTCTAGACTGGCCAAACCCAAATCCTCCAACTGTCCTTCCTATGTTTAGTCTCCGGATCATCTTTGCTCTTTGTCCTTGTTGGAAGAAATGTCCACCTGGGTTCAGTTCCAAGTGGGGAGAAAGAGACTGGAAACATGGAGGCTGCTTGGAAAGACGGTTGATTGGTGGAGCAGGACTTCACGGTTTGAGGTCGTGGCTGAAAAAAAGGGGCCTGAGAGAAAGAGGTTTTATACCTCCCCGAGTCCCTAGGGAGAGGGGGTGGTATATAAATCAAATAAATAAACAAATAAATAAAATAAGTATCCTCAATCGGGCTATGACTTTGCTTCCAGTTCCTGTGGCAAGGGCAAGTATCCAGATTGGTTGTAGGCTCCCATGTGCTCCTGGGTCATGATTCAAATTCCGTTGAAGCTTCTGTTTGTTTGTGCGAAGGGAGTTGGGCAATCCCATAATGTCCCGAGGGTGAAGGCCTTTTATGTTGCAAATAAGGCTAGCTCTCCCAAACGACCAAAGGATCTATCTGCTGGAGACAGGAGACTGGGGCTGAGTTTCTGTCTTAGGATTTCTATTTCTCTTTTATTTCTTTTTTATATTCTGCCTTTTAATATTTTTTCATTTTTCTAGGAGAGGGGTGGGTTGTAACTTCCAACATCACAAAGGTGTTTTTTTTTTCCCAAGTGGCAACTGGACTTTCTGGTTTTTCTTTGAAGAAGTTTTGCTTCTCATTAAAGAAGCTTCTTCGGCTCAGTTCTTACTCACCCTTCTCTGAACTTTCTCCAAAGTCTCAAAACTCTTTTTGTAACGTGGTGACCAAAACTGAATTCCTTATTCCAGGTGTGGCCTTACTAAGGCTTTGTAAAGCAGTGAGGCAGGCTTTTGGGGACTCCAAGTGGGCTTTTATCCCCCTCCCCAAAAGAAAAATTGGAGATGCTACTGATCCTCACCAGGGACCCTTATTTTCAGGGGAAGGAAATAAGATCTCTGGATACCCCCCTCCATCCGCCACAAGAGTTCCCAACAATTTCATTTTGTTAGATAGCACTTAATGTTCACAAGGACACTATTAAAAGGAGGTAATTAAAATAATCTTTGCCCAAGGAGTTGTCAAATTTGGCCCCTCAAAGACTTCTGCACTGCCACCAGCTGTGTGCTGGGAGTGCTGCTCCAATCCCAAAGGTCTCAGTGGAGTGTTCCATGCTCAGCCAACCCAGAATGTGGATCGCCATCAGTCGGGGGAATGTGGCTTGTGCCCAGATCCTGCATCCCCTCACAGACTCAACCATCAGTTTTTGCCTCCTCCAGATGTTTCTCCTCTCTTGTAGGGCAGCAGAAGCATCGGCAATTGTAGGAGCCGAGCATGGCCCTGGAAGAGGACACCGTAGAGATAGCAGCCCTGGGCTGCCCCTTCCAGCTGGGGACCTTGTATGACTGCCGCAAGGATGCGCTCATCTCAGGTAGGAGCTGGAGGAGAGGCTGATGGGTCTTGGAGGGAGGGAGGGAGGATGGGTGGAAGATGTGCACTGGCATCAATGGACAGGCTCAGCCCAGAGTTGAGGTCCTGGGTACATGGCCTGCTAGTAGCAGCTAGCTAAGTAGGGCCTTCTAGCTGGGAACGTGTATTCGACCTTTGGCCAAGGACGCAGCAGAACTGGAACTGATTAGCAAACACAGGGTGGGTTTCCTCCCCAGAAGGATGAAATGGTTTAGAAAAAGGCTAATAAAGGTGGGATTCAGAAACTAAAGCAACCAGGAAAAGTCAGCAAGATCCCGGAGATGGCAGCCCATGCTCCACCCGTGCCCTTCGATCCGGATTCAGAAGAATGGGAGGCGTTCATGATACGATTTAGAAGCTACCTGGTAGCAAATGAATTGGAGAGAGCCAGCGACGAGAAAAAATGGGCTCTTCTCATCGGATTTTGCGGCCAGAGAATACTGAGACTAGCGAAAGGGCTAGTAGCACCATAATCCGTGGAAACGATGTCATGGGCAGAGTTACAGAAAGTGCTTAAAGAGCAATCTGAACCAACTCCATCCAGAACCATGCTTCGACATGAGTTTAACCAGAGAAACCAACGCGAAAATTAATCCATCAACACTTACATTGCAGAATTGAGATTGGCTGCTGAAAAATGTGAGTTTAATGACCTGGAGGAGAGACTAACCGATCAGTTGGTATGCGGTGTGGGAGATCCATTCCTCCAACAGAAGTTATTAGCTAAACCTGAACTAACTTGGAAGATAGCTCACGGGATAGCCAGAGCTACGGAATGCACAAAGAAATCATCGGAATCACTTAAAAAGCCGCAAAAGACGAGTTCCAGCGGGACCCCAGCAAGCCAAAGTAAAACAGACAGCACGAATAAAGTGAGTGAGGAGAGCGATAGCGAAACTAGTGAAAACGAGGGTGTCTACTTCCAGGAAAACCAATCAACCCGACAGAGAAATGAGAAATTCTGCCCGAGATGCGGAGGAAGACATCCAGGAGTGGAATGCCATTTCAAAGAAGCGGATTGCAGAAGGTGTGGAAAAAGAGGACATTTAGCCAGAGTCTGTCAGGCTAAAGCACCGATTGTTTATACAGACAAACCACCCCGGAAAAATAAAGACGCAGGAGGAGACATTACCAGGCAATTCCACAACACTAAGGCAAAGCACAAAGCTAACCAGATCCAGATCTGCTTAAACCGAAAAAAGAAAGCTCAAAAGATCAAAATAATTATCCACATCAATGAGAAACCATGCCAGATGGAAGTAGATACAGGATCAGCCCTCACCATAATCTCTTGGAACCAACTTCAACAATTACTACCGCAGATCAAGAAGAAGCAGTTAAAGAAACAGACATCAATTATTAGCGATTACCAGGGAAGAAGAATTCCTGTAATGGGTCGACTAACGGTGCCGGTAACGTTCAAAGCTTTCAAGGCTTAAGCCCAGGAGAGTGCCCTTTGCCCTTAAAGGAAAAGTGGATGAGCAAATTGATAAATTAGTGAAACAAGGTATTTTAGAGCCGGTCGAACACGCAACTTGGGAGACACCTGTGGTCACACCGGTGAAACCTGATGGCTCTGTGAGACTTTGTGGGGATTTTAAGTCGACAATTAATAAGGCGATGCATCAGAGTGCATATCCTGTCCCAGTGATTCAACACCTGTTGCATCAATTAGGCAAAGGAAATTTGTTTGCTAAGTTCGACTTAGCACAAGCCTATCAGCAGCTACCAGTCTGTCCCAAGACTGCAGAAGCTCAAACAATTGTGACCCATAGGGGTGCGTTTAAATGTACCCGACTGCAATTCGGAGTTAGTGTGGCCCCAGGGTTATTTCAGAGCTTAATGGAGCGATTATTGGCAGGATTACCAGGGGTAGTGCCCTATTTTGACGACATATTAGTATCGGTCTCCTCAAAGGGAGAATTAACACAAAGGCTCCGTCAAGTTTTTGCAAAACTTCAGGGAGCAGGCCTTCGCCTTAAAAAAGAGAAATGTCAAATTGGAAAAAGAAAAGTTGAATTTTTGGGTTATTTGATAGATGGCGAAGGCATTCACCCAACAAAATCTAAAACAGAGGCCATTCAAAAAGCTCCTGAACCTAAGAATCAGACAGAGCTACAGGCATTCCTGGGTTTATTAAATTTCTACTCTGCATTTTTACCACACAAAGCTTCAGTTGCTGAACCGTTACACCGATTACTCGACAAAAAACCGAATTGGCATTGGGGAAAAACAGAACGAAAGGCATTCCAGGCCGTTAAACAATTAGTACTTTCTAATCAGCTTCTAGTCCAATATAGCCCATCCCTACCCATTACGTTAGCCTGTGATGCTTCGCCTTATGAGGTGGGGCCAGTCCTCAGCCACGTGTTCCCTAGTGGAAGAGAGGCCCCTATTGCCTATTACTCCCAGACTTTGTCTTCCGTGGAGCGCAATTACAGCCAAATTGACAAAGAGGCATTAGCTTTGGTTGCCGGCATGAAAAAGTTTCATGAATATTTATATGGAAGGCATTTCACCCTGATCACGGATCACAAACCTCTTTTGGGAATACTGGCGGGGGACAAACCTACCCCCCCTCATTTTGTCACCTCATTTTACACATTGGACTTTATTCCTGGCTGCCTACAATTACTCCCTCCAACACCGCCGCTGCCCCTTGCCCAACCCCATTGAAGATCCAGCACTGGCCAGCACGGTATTTTGCATCGATCAGCTGGCACCAGGTTTGATAGCTGCATCGGACATCGCAAGAGCCATGTCCAAAGACAAGACTTTGGCACAAGTTTCATGCTGGGTGGGGAAGGAGTGGCCAACAACAACACCAGTGAAGGACGAATTCCGACCTTATTGGCTGAGACGAAATGAACTATCATTATTAAAAGGGTGTGTACTATGGGGGGATCGAGTAATTATACTGAATGTGATCAGGGATAAATTATTGAAAGTTTTGCATGACGGACACCCGGGTATTGTAAAAATGAAAGCGTTGGCAAGAAGCTATTTGTGGTGGCCCAAGATGGATGATGTCATAGAAAAGTGGGTGGATGGTTGTTCCCCATGCCAGGAATCTAGACCAAACACACCCACTGCCCCGTATAAAGAATGGGAGAAACCCAGGGGACCGTGGTCTAGAATTCACATTGACTATGCGGGACCCATGATGGGCCAAACATTTTTAATCATTGTTGACGCTTTTTCAAAATGGTTAGAAATTGTGAAAATGCGAACTACGACAGCCGAAGCAACAATTAAAGCACTAAAACGAGTATTCGCCACCCACGGTTTACCCAATGTCTTGGTATCCGATAATGGTCCACAATTTACAAATAATTTATTTGAGGTGTTCCTAGCGGCTCAGGGAATCAGGCACGCCCTGGTCGCGCCTTACCACGCACAGAGCAATGGTCAGGCGGAAATTTTTGTAAAATTGGCAAAAGAAGCACTTAAACGTATGGAGGCTGGAGGGTGGCAAGACAGAATAGACGAATTCTTGCTGATTCAACATATAACCCCGAACACCTCTACAGGGAAGAGCCCAGCAGAATTGATAATGGGTCGGAGACTTAGAAATAAATTGGATAGGATACACCCGGATTACACCCAAGAGAAAGTGGATGAAGAAAATAAAAAATGGAAGGATTTCCAAATTGGGGACAAGGTCTTCACAAGAAATTATGAGGATGGACCATTATGGTTACCAGGGGAGATAACAGCTATTACTGGTCCCCATTCTTACAGGTTGTTGACTCCCAATGGACAAATTTGGAAGAGACATTGGGATCAGGTAAGAAAAAGAAGGGACCAGGACATAGAGGAACTCCAAGGGGAGGAAACAGTCCAAAATAAAGAATACGAAAACTTACTGAAAGGGGTGGAGTTTTCCGGCAAAGTTTCGGACGCATTGGAACCAACCATGCCCGAAGCGGAGACTCCACCCGTTCCAGGGGTTGTGCCAGACTCTGTAGCCGATTCGCCTTTGCAGGGTGCTGCCAAAGAAAGAACTGAATTGCGCAGGTCGAGTAGACCGAAGAAACGACCTGGATATCTATAGGATTATGTTACTACTTGAGCAAGTATCGCTCAACTAGGAGGGAGGGGTGTTCTGTACCTAATTAAAATACAGGAGACACCAAGTCTGGTGTCGGTTATCAGAGAGCAGGAAATTCCTGCTCTCTGATTGGTCATGACACACATTTGTATATAGTATAAATAGAGGTTTATTTCAACTGTTCCCTGTTCTTGTACTGACTGATCCTGTAAATAAAAAGAGCTGATTTCATTAGAACAACCTGGCGTTTGCCGTGATTTCTCGAAATAAAACACAAGACAGCAACTGAAATCATTGCATCAGACAGCATAGATGACAAGGCCTCCGCCCTGGACATCTCACCCTCCCTCAAACTCAGTTTCCTTGGGGGCTGATTGATGTGAGAGAGTCAGCTGAATATCTTCATGACACCAAGAAGTCCAAGAAACAGGCCAGAGTCACCATTCAGTACAAAACCACCACCAAGTATGAACAGCTGACAATGAACCATCTAGGAATGCAAAATATATGTTATCCAGATGTCTTTGAGCATGGCACAACCACCCACGTGGTCACCGCCATCCTCTACGGAGCCCAGGCTTTCTTTGTTTTGGACCAAGAAGTTTCTTCAATGGAGATAGTAAAAAATATAGAAGGAAGTCTCCAGATTACAATCAAGAAGGAAATATCTATCACAGGACTAGCAGGTATGAAGTTAAACAAGAAGGAGAAAGTGAATGCTTTCAGGTTCAATTGCAAGTTCCATGGAGACTTTTCTTTGGAGAAAAATCCAGTGACTTTCCAAGATGCCATGAAAGTTTATGAAATGCTACCAAAATTGTTAGGGGAAAATGGGGAGAAGGCTGTGCCACTGCGGGTCTGGCTCTACCCATTACCAAACTGGACCTCAGAGCAACTAAGATGGTCTGTGAAATCAGTCTAACGTTGATCTTTGATGCAGAAAAGGTCTTGGAGGAACTCAGTGAAATTCAGATTCAAAGCAATGATCTAGCTAACGATCCCATTGTTGAGACCTTCCCTGAGATCAAGAGGAAGATCCAGCAGCTCAAGGATCTATGCAAGCAACACAGGCAGACTTTCCAGAAACAGCTGGCCAGAGTGCTGCCTTCCATCCGGGGGGGAGGACAGGAGGAAGGGACCCTGGTGGACATCTTGATGTCCGTCAACCAGTCTCCCTTCAACAGCCAAAGACTCTGTGAATTTCTGGATGTCAAGAAAAGAGAAATTAACTTTGTCAAATCTTATCTGACTATTCTAAGTGAAATGCAAGTTATCTCTTCCCAGAATGAGATGGAAGAAATAGTTCTTCACCCCAAGAAAGTATATGTGGTCTCCTTTGTATTCACTTCTTTACATGAAGAGGAGCCATTTCTGTTGACCTTAAAAGACTGGCGTCAGGAGCGGTTCTTGAGACAATCATCTAAGTTGACAAGATCCACTCCTGAGGTGAAGAAACATGTGGCCTGGTTTGAGGACAAGGAGAGGACCCGCAATGCTCGCCAAGCTGCCAAATCCATCAAAGACTTTTTCACTATCAATCAATCCAGTGAGAAGGACCGCTTTGTTGTGGCCTCACTGCCAGATGTGGACACACCAGAAGCCTCAATATAACTTTTTAAAGATGGAGAGCTGGTCAACAAGAACTATGAGTTGCCCTCAAAACCCCTCCCTTTCCTGATTTCTGAACTGAGACACGACAGCATTGAACTGAAATTTCAGGCAGCTGAACATGGGAGGGCTACAATCTCCAGATATCTGGTAGAGTACAAAGTTGTAGGGGAAGAAAAATGGAAGACTGTGAGGACAGAGGACGCTGGAGAGATGTTTCTGCTGAAAGATCTGTCCCCAAATGCAGATTTCCTATTCAGGTATGCTGCTTGTTGCAAGTTAGGCCAAAGTAAAAGCAGTGACCTGAGCCCACCCATAAAGACCCTTCCCACCAGCCCTCCTGAAAAATTAAGAATGGTCACTGCAGCATCTTCTGTCATCTCTGTGGCCTGGATAAGTCCCAGCATTGTTGCCTCAGGAGTTATGATCAAGGAGTACAAGGTTGAGTACAGAACAGTGGAGGCTGGAGTTGGGAAGGACCAGTGGATTGAAAAAAGGACTGGGAGAAAAACAGAATTTTACCCCATCGAAGGTCTGAAGCCCCAGACAATGTATAGAATACAGGTGTCAGCTGTGTGTGATAATGGAGCTCTGAGTGTCCCCAGTGAGGAGGTGGAGGTCTCTACATCACTGGAGGAAGAAAATGCAGACAATGTAGCTCTCCAGTTCCTTCAGGAAAGTTCCCTGGTGGAGGACAGGCAGCCATTAGTATTTGCCCTTTGTCTGGAGAAAGTCCCCTCAGATGCCTCCACATCCTGTCTTATGTACCAGCTTGGAAAGGAGAACCCAGAAGTGCCCAACAAAGTGATCCTGGTGATGGGAGCAACAGGGAGTGGGAAAACCACTCTGATCAATGGGATGATCAATTATATCCTGGGTGTCCAGTGGGAAGATAATTTCAACTTCAAGCTCATTCATAAAACCACCCAGAGAAGCGAAGATCAAAGCAGGATGTCTGATGTCACAGCCTACGTGGTAAATCATCAGAAGGGTTTCCAAATTCCTTATTCTCTCACAATAATTGACACTCCAGGATTTCGAGGCACAAGCAGTGCAGAACAAGACAACCTGATTGAGAAGCAGCTCCTAGAGTTTTTCTCCACCCCTGGGGGCATTGACCACGTGGATGCCATCTGCTTGGTAGCCCAGGCCTTCCTTGCCAACTCAACTCACACCCAGAAATGCATCTTTGATTCCATGCTCTCCATGTTGGGAAAAGACCTGAATGATAATATCCAAGTCCTGATCACCTTTGCAGATGGAGGGACTCCACCTGTCCTAGAAGCCTTCAAGGAGGTTGACCTGCCGTGTGCTCAGGATGAGTCAGGAACTCCTCTGCACTTCAGATTCAATCATTCAGCCCTCTTTGCTGACCAAGGAATTGGAGGAAACCATAATGCTGCTGCTGAAATGTCCTGGAAAATGAGCACTGAGAGCATGAAGAATTTCTTTGATTCATTAAAGATGCTGAAAACCAAAAGTTTAAACTTGACTATAGAGGTCCTCAAAGAACGTCAGGAGCTGGAAGCTGCTCTTAGAAGTCCTCCCACTCTTAATGTTGAGGCAGTCAAACCAAATAGTTTTCTGGTCACTATTAATCCAGTGGCCAAAGGGACAGCTTCAATCTCTGGGTACCAAGTGGCCTATCAGACTGCAGGAGAGGAGAACTGGAAATGTCTCCATGTAGAAGGTTCTAAGACTCAATTCACCCTTGAGAACATGCACCTAAATCTTCAGTACCAATTCCGATGTGCAGCTGTGACTCAACTTAGGCTCAGCCAATGGAGTGAGGAGACCACTTGCATCTATCATGCAGAGGAGCCCGAAAAGGTAATTCTCTTTTGGGTGAATGTGGGGAGGAGAATTGTCTGACATCTCCTAAAGTATTGGGAACTTCTGGTATCTCTTCCCAAATTCAGACTCTAAAAGAGAGATGACCCAGAGTCCCTCCTTGTCCTGCAGACTCTCTTCCCGTTGCTGCTCCAGAAAATGTGGATAGCTCTGTAGGAGATCCTCTCTATACAGTGACACGGAGAAGAAGGGATTGACTTACTCTCCAGAGCACCAGGGAGAAGGACAAGAAGCAATGGGTGGAAGCTCTTCAGAGGGAGATCTAACCTGGAAATAAGGAGGAATTCCCAGACAGAGTGATATATCAATGGAACAGCCTACTTCCCGGAGTTGAGGGTGCTCCATCACTGGAGGTCTTCAGGACCGGGAGGGTATAGGATCTTCTGCCATGGGCAGCGAGGTGGACTAGAAGGCATCAAGGTCCCTTGCAGCCCCACCATTCTGTTATTTTCTCAAAACGTATGGGCTCCTCGCACCCCACTCCCCACTCAGGAAGAAGGGCCACAGGGCAGGGAAGTATCCCGCAAGGAAGCATCAGGTGGGGATGGACGGGGCCTGGGTGCAATCAGCATTCCCAGCAGAGGTTGCTTGCCTAGGATTTCAGGGGTTGGAGCAAAGAGCCTCCACCATGGAGCCTCCCCTCAACCCCCCAGGAAGGATCCCTGCCTGCTCAGCCTGATTTCATCATCTGCTTTTCTTGGGGAAGATGGGCCAGAAAAGAGGAACAGGACAGAGAAGCAAAAATTGCAGTGGAAGGCTAGTCAGGAGAGGGGGAGGCAACAGCAAAACAACTCGTTTGGGTGGGGGGAGAATTCAATGCTGAGCCCTCTCAGAGGCGGCCCAAACTCAGCAGAGAGACAGCTGGCAGGGGGACCTGGAGGGTGAGGACTTGGGTAGTGTTTTAGTCGAAAACCCGGTTCCAATCAGCCCAAAAATACAGCAGACGCGAGGTCAGTTTGGAGGACCGCAAAGGGTCCCGTTTATTTACAGCTGCAAGTAAAACTCACAATGAGCTTTCTGCGGTAAAACTGACTGGCTGGGAAAGCACGCCGCGGCTTTTGTATTTTGCCGCGGTGTCACTTTCTGCACTTCCCATTGGCTGGTGTGCCAGCCAATGGGAATCGCTCCTTCAGCAGCCAATTGGCTGCGAGTTCAGAAGTTTGCACAAGCAGACCAGAGTGGAAGCTCTGGTCGCATCTGCACAGTACATTACACCCCTCCCTCCTTAGATCGAGTGTTTGAGATGTTTGTAGTGTGCAGGCATAGTCTTTTAGGTAAGTGGGGTGTTGCCTTGCTCGCGTGGAACGGCGCAGGCTCCGTTCATTTTCACCGCTGCTGCTGCCATGGAAGGACGCGCCGGGGACCCCTTCTGTTCCCAGCTCTTTTGGCGGTGGTGGTAGCGGTGGCGGTGGTGGCGCAGGCAGCGGCGGCGGCGGCGCAGGCAGCGACGGTGGTGGCTGGGCTTCAGCGGCTGATGATCTCTCGATGGCCCCAGGTACGTGGTGTGTGTTTTCCTTGGGGTAGTCCATGTCCTGGTGGGTGTTATTATCCCCCTCCCCATGTAGGCCATCCCCCCCGTGACTCTTGGCCGTCGTTTATTGTAATTTCGTATGATTTTGGTCTGGTAGCCCTGCTCACTTCCCCGGGTACCCATTTTGGTGGGCCTGGGTAATTTCGTGCGTACACCCCCTCCCCTTCTAAGAAGGTTCGTAGCCTTGGTGATGGGAGGGTCTGGGGGGGTCATCTGGGTGAACTCTGCTCAACGCAAATTTTATTTTATGCTCCATCAGTAGTTCGGCTGGGCTGTGGTTCATGGTGGGTGAGGGGGTGGAATGTTGAGCCAGGAGAAAAGTGTTTATTTTTTGTTGTAAATTGCCCGCGTGCATCCTGTTGATTGCTTCCTTCGTGGTGCGGATGGCTCATTCCGCTCGTCCATTTGCCATGGGCCTGTAGGGCGCGGAGGTGGTGTGTATGATGCCCAGCTATGGAGAAAATTGTTGAACTCAGTTGCGGTGAATTGGGGGCCGTTGTCCGAAACCACAACGTCCAGGAGGCCGTGGGTCATGAAAAGTTGTTGTAACGTGGCAATTGTGGCTTCTGTGGTGGCTGAGTGCATAGATGTGACTTCTGTCCAGTTCGAGTGGGTGTCCACCACGATGAACAGCATCTGGTTTTACACTGGTCCTGAGAAATCAATATGTATGCGGGACCAGGGATTTTTTGCTATGTCCCATTTAGAGATTGGTGCTGCTGGAGGGGCCGCATGTGAGGCTTGGCAGGGGGGGCAGAGGTTGACTTTCCCCTCTATATCTTTGTCTAGGCTGGGCCACCATACATAACTTCTTGCTAGGGATTTCATGCGCACCATGCCCAGGTGGCCTTCATGTATGGTTGTTAGGATTTGCTCTCTCAATGAGGGGGGTATGATGATCCTGTGTCCCCATAGTAAGCACCCTTCTTGTGCTGAAAGTTTGGATTGTCTGTGTTCATAAGGTTTAAATTGTTCCCCCCGTTTGCATGCTGGCCACCCTTTTAGGGCCCATTGAAGGACGGTGGCCAGCAAAGGGTCCTTTTGAGTGTGTTGAGCGATTCTGGCCGCCGTGATTGTGTTTCCCTGAATATGTTCTATGAGTAATAGCTGTAGGGTGGGTGCCGGGTCGGCTGATGTCCCTGGTGCTGGGCACCTGCTGAGAGCGTCGGCATGGGCAATTTGCACCCCCGGGCGGTATTCTAATGTATACGAGTAAGCTGCCAGAAATTCTATCCATCTGGTCATACGGGGGGAGAGAACCTGGGGGGATTGTTTGTCTCCGGCGATGAGGGGTTTATGGTCGGTGACAAGTGTGAATTTCCAGCCATAAACATAGTCATGGAAACGCTTGATCCCTGCTATGGCCGCTAGTGCCTCTTTGTCTAGCTGACTGTAGTTCCTTTCAGATGCAGAGAGGGTTCTAGAGTAGAATGCGATGGGGGCGGTGTGACCATCGGGGAATACATGGCTGAGGACCGCGCCCATGCCGTAAGGCGAGGCATTGCAAGTTCGTTGAATCGGGGTTGATTCGCAGTATTGTACTAAGACACTATCTGAGGTGATCAGTTTTTTAACTGCTTGGAATGCAGCTTGTTCCGCCTCCCCCCAGTGCAATGGGGTATCTTTGCTCAGCAGTTTGTGTAGGGGTTCAGCAATGGTCACCTTCCCTTTGAGGAACATGCTGTAAAAATTAAGCAGCCCCAGAAAAGCTTGTAACTCAGTTTTGTTGGAGGGCGGTAAGGCATCATGAATTGCTGCTGTCTTACTCTTTGTAGGGTGGATGCCAACCGCGTCTATTCTAAACCCCAGAAACTCAACTTCTGAGACGCCTATTATGCATTTTTGTTTATTTAATTTCAAGCCTGCATCTCTGAACCTCTGGAGGGTGGTCCTCAATTTGTCATTGAGGTCACGGTGCTTCTTTGTGGCCACTAGGACGTCATCAAAATATGGGGTTACTCCATGGATGCCCTGCAATAAATGTTCCATTAGTGACTGGAAAATTCCAGGGGCTGTGCTTATTCCAAATTGCAGTCTCGTGCACTTGAATGCCCCCCTATGGGTGACTATGGTTTGAGCCTCTGCTGTTTCCTCATCCACCAGCAATTGCTGGTAAGCTTGTGCCAGGTCCAATTTTGCAAATATTTTCCCTTGCCCCAGGGAGTGGAGAAGGTGTTGTATGACAGGGACTGGATAAGCATGCCATTGTAATGCCTTATTAATTGTGCATTTAAAATCCGCACATACCCTGATAGAACCATCTGGCTTGATTGGGATAACAATGGGGGTCTCCCATTTTGCGTGGTCGACTGGCACCAATATGCCTTGTGCTATCAATTTGTCCAATTGTTGGTCGACCTTAGGTTTTAACACTAGAGGCACCCTCCGGGGTTTAAGTCTTATGGGAGGGATGGCTGGGTCGAGGCTAAGGGATATTGGGGTCCCCCTGTATTTCCCCAGCTCACCGTTGAAGACGTCTGCGAACTCCTCCATCACGTTGCTATGTAGGAGAGGGCTGGTCGAGGCATTGTTGATAGATTGGTCCTCAGTTAGTGTTATTTGCAGGCGGCGTATCCAGCTCCTCCCTAGTAATAGTGGGAACGCTTGATCGGTTATTACTAAGGGCAGGTGATCATTGATTCCCTTGTGCCCTGCTAGGATGTTGATTTGGCCCAGGAGCGGAATTGGGTGGCCTTGGCAGTCCTGCAGGGTGGTCTGCGCTGGGTGTAGGTCTCCCTTCTGAATGAAGGGCATGAGTTGTTTTACCTTCAGCCAAGGCATAATTGTTATAGGTGAGCCAGAATCAATTTGCAATTTGCAAGGCTTGCCTTCTATGCTGACCGTGGTGCTGAATTCTTCCGAATCTGCTCCGTCTCTCGAAGTGTGCTGTATGTCGCCATATGCTGTATGGCAATTGTCACAGGCTCGTCTGGGGGTGTCATTCGTCCAATGGCTGGGTCCCCTTCTGGCCTGAGTGCCGCGTGGACCGCGGCCTGGGCCCCCTCGTTGTGGCTGATTCTGTGGGGCCGTGCGGCAGACGCGGAAAATATGCCCCTTTTTTGAGCAGTGGCTGCAGATGAGTGCAGAAAAGGGCAGTTTGCGCTTGGGTGGCTCCCATTACATCCGGCACAAGGGCCCTGGCGTGGTTTGGTGGCCATCTTGGGGCCCCTCGTGGTCCTGACTTGGTGGACATCGCCATCTTGGTCTTCCTCGTCCTCATCCTCGTGGTTATCCCAGGAGGAAGCCTGGTATACATTTTCCGCCTGGTTCCTCCTTGGCTGAGGGTTTGCTTCTTCCACAGCTAGGGCTTCTTCAATTGCTGAGGCTAGGGGAAATGAGTGTTTTGCCGTCAGCCTCTTCTTCAACTTTTCGTCTCTGAGACCCAGGATTAGTTTGTCCCGGATCATCCACTCCAGCTGTGCATCAAATTTGCATCCGGTGGCTAGAACTCTTAGGCTGGCGAGGTAATCTGCGACTGATTCCCCCTCAGCTTGAACCCTTTTGTAAAACTTAGCTCTCCTGGAGAAAGAGGAAGGAGTTGGGGTGTAGTGAGCCTGCAATCTCCTCTTTAGTTCAGTCCAGCTGATCTCCCACAGCGTTTGTGGGGATGCCAGTGCGCTGGCTATTCGTAGGACATCTGGGCCACAAACGTTCAGGAAAATTCTGTTTTTCCTTGTCCATGCAGTCGGTCTGTTTGGAGCCTATGAGGTAGAATTCAAATTTGTCCATGAACAAGGACCAGGACTCCTTTTTGGGATTGAATGCTCCGCATTGTAGAGCGCTGCTGGATGCTAGCAATATGTTGGCTTGTGCGGCTGCAGGGAGTGCTGCTGCATCGGGTTGTGCTGTGGACATCTCGAGTTCTGTTGTTATTGAGGTCTGGGGATTCTGTTCCTCTGTATCCCACTTTCGTCGCCAGTGTTTTAGTCGAAAACCCGGTTCCAATCGGCCCAAAAATACAGCAGACGCGAGGTCAGTTTGGATGACCATGAAGGGTCCCGTTTATTTACAGCCGCGAGTAAAACTCACAATGAGCTTTCTGCGATAAGACTGACTGGCTGGGAAAGCACGCCACAGCTTTTGTATTTTGCCGCGGTGTCACTTTCTGCGCTTCCCATTGGCTGGTGTGCCAGCCAATGGGAATCATTCCTTCAGCAGCCAATCGGCTGCGAGTTCAGAAGTTTGCACAAGCAGACCGGAGTGGAAGCTCTGGTTGTGCCTGCAAAGTACATTACAGGGAGCACTCTGTGTCATTCCGGAATTGCAGTGGGGCACGGAAAGCCCAGAGAACAGGATCCCTCACTGCAGCCATTTGGGGCATCAATGCCCACTGTTCTGAAACCCCCAAAGTGCAGAATCCGAAAGACTGAAGGGCTGCATAAAAGGGGGAGGGAGGGACCAGATGACTCTGTCTCAAGGGCAGTGAGGAGGGGGTGGCCTTCTTTTAAGGCCCCTTCAGGTCCTGCCCGTTCATTCTTGGCCACTTCTGAGCAAGGAAGCTTCTCCTTTGGCTGATTCTGTTTCTCTTTTCATACAGAAATCCCCACATGTGTCCTGGGTGAGTCCTCTTTGTACGACTGGAAACTTCAGAGGTAAACCCCGGGTGGCTGGCAGGGTGGGGGTGGGGTGGGAACAATGATGGAGGGACAGATGATGCTCTTAAGCTGCTGACTGTGTATCCTTCTCGCCTCCCTTTTGGTAGGACCTAAGCGGAGGATCATCCTTATGGGCAGAACCGGAAATGGGAAAAGGGAACACAATTCTGGGAAGCAGAGTCTTTGAGTCTGGGGTGTCACTTGGGTCACAGACCAAAACTTGCCAAAAGGAAGAAACATTGCTGAATGGCAGGAAGATTGTGGTCATTGATACACCTGGCATCTTTGACAATGGCTATTTCAAGCGAGAAGCTGCTGCTGAACTGAAGAAGTCTATGAAGCTTTGCTCCCTGGGTCCACATGTCATTCTGCACATCATGCGTTATGGCCGTTTTATCCAGGAGGAGGAGAACACAGCTCAGCTGATGAGAGAGATTTTCAGCTTTAGAGGCAGGGATTACATGATTCTCTTGCTGACCTGTAAAGACATGAAAGGAAGCTCTCTGGAGAAATTCATATCTTATGGAGAGGCCTGTCTTAAGGAACAGGCGCACCATTGTGGGAACCGGATCCTTGCTTTCAACAACAAGGCCAAAGGGGCAGAACGAGAGGCTCAGGTGGCCCAACTGATGACCATGATTGATGAACTGGTACAGAAGAACAAAGATGCTCCATTTTACACAGAAGAGATGCTGAAGGAGGACATGGACAAGTTTTGGAAAAAACACAACTTCTGGCTGTTTTCATCTTTCTGAAAGGGACCAGAAGGCCTATCTACCGTATTTTTCCATGTATAAGATGCTACATTTTCTTTATTTACTTGAAAATGGAGTGGCGCTTTATACACAGGACGTCGAGAGGAGAAAGCCGCACCTGCCAGATGAGCCTCTATCTTTTTTTCCCCATAACAATGAACATTTTAACTTTACATTGTCCTACAACTGTTGCTGTGTTTTTGTTTTTCTGATCTAGCCATATATATCACCGATCCCATACCGCATAATATTCCCCTTCTTCCTTTCCTTCATTCCAAAAGTAAGCTTGTCCATCTCTGCGCATTCTAAGATCTTACATATGATCGTCTCCATAGCCGGTGTGCTTTCTAGCTTCCAGCATTGTGCATAAACAACTCTTGCCGCAGTTATTATATGTAAAATTGGAGTTGCTTCCTCATTTTTGAATTCATCATTCCTAATTAAAATAATTCCGGTTTAAATTCAATTTGTTCTCTCATTATCTCGGGACCCTTCCCCTCAGACTTATTGGAGAGCCAGAGGGATGACCATGGGGTGGGGAGTGGGGAGGGTGTCTAACCTTACCAAGAGAAGATGGGGGGGGAGGGCGGTGGGAGGAAGAACTGCCTCCTTCCAGAAGACCCCAACTCTCCTCCCTCTTGGAAAAGGGGGTGAACACTTCAGGAATGCAGATTCTGGGGACGCATTGCCCAAACTCCCATGGAGTAGAAGCAGCTCCACAAAACTTACAAGTTGTCCAGTTTGGGAACATCTGCCTAGAGGAGTGAAGGACCAAGAGAAGCATTTGCTGCCCTCTGCTGGACGGTTGTGGAACTCATTTCTCAAACACATTTCCTGTTTCTTTTCATGCAAAGTAAACCGGTTTAAACCTGACTAATTAAACAGCAAGGCTGCTTCAAAAGAGGAGAGGAAAGTTTTCTTCTGGTCCTTTCACTTTCGTTTTCTGAAATGCATTGAAGATAAAGCAGAAGAGAAGGTTTTCCTTAGAATTCCCGGGCTGAGCCTTGAACCCGGGACTGGACGGGCAGAGCAGAGCGGTGGTCCAGCCTTTGGAGGAAGTGGGCTGCAGCTGCACCCCCTTGCCAGGTGCAGAGGGTTGGGCAGGTGAGGGCTGGAAATGCTGATTGCTTGAAATTGGTTTTAAAATTTGTGTGTTTGGTTCCCGTCTTAAACTCTGCCAGTTTTTCAAAGGACGAAGAGATCTAGCAGAGAAGCAGACCCACCTCCCACCAGGGCTTCCAACCAGGTGAGACCCCCCCAGATGAGTGAAGTGGGGCGAGAGCAGGGCTCCTCCTGGGCATTGGTGGAGGGCAGGTGGAGGAGGGGAAAGCAGGCCCTGT
>JAEANM010002805.1:0-23641 GCA_017656035.1 Myanophis thanlyinensis | reverse complement strand
TGTAACCCTGGGTATAGCTCTGGGAAGTGGGGGGGAGGGTTATGGAGGTGTATATAAAATAAATAAAAATTATTATTTAAACAGTCTACAACACAGTCTACAACACTGACTACATGCCTCCTACTTTTCATGACAGAAGTACATGCTGACAGCATCCCACATATGTAAAGTGAATTGTTTACATACTGCAATTGTAATATAGCTGATCTGCCACCAAGAAATTGTTTGGGTTGCATCACTGTTATGACCAAAATAGATGCATTATCCTCAAACACCTTCAATACTATTGCTCTGTGGAATGATTTCTCAGTGCTGGGAAAGATGTTTAAACAGTAAAATCCCCTGGTCAGGAATTATCACTTGTTGACTCCATGGGACTTATGGCTTAGTCAAGGCTTATATCAATTATGTTTGTCTTTTGTCTTCCGCATTGTCCTTGCTATAATGGCTTAATGCCATAGGTGTGTTGTTTTCTTGAAAATGTGTCCTTGTGTTTATCTCTTCTTTGGAATCTAAAATGAAATTTTAAAAAAAATAGCCTATTAGAAAAAGAACCATACAATAGACAGTTATGTGGACAATTATATCTTTAGGTGTCTATTGAGATTCTCAGCTTTCCAGGTCATAGTTGTTCCAAAGGTGCTTTTTCAAGAGGAAACTGGAACTTCTTATTTTTCTTTGAAGACAAATATAAATCCTTCCATTCCTCATCATCCAGTTAGAATTAAAGAAGCTTCTTGGATGAGAAGCAAAATGTCTTCAAAGAAAAACAAATAAGTCCTATTGCTTCCTGAAAAAGCACCTTTGGGATATAATCTTCAGGAAGTAGGACAATGACTTTCAGTGGAATTCTGAGGTCGCTATTGGTAAATCCCAAACTAAAAAAATGGATATAGGAAATTCTTAATTTTCAAATCTAACTTTGTTCTCAAAGTAGCTGTGCTTATACCTATCAGTAGTATGACTTGGAGAAAGGCAATATGGAAATGTGGTACAACTCTTTTCATCTTGTGAATTGTTCCATGCTGCTGGCCACATCATCATAAATTAACCATAGATCCTATGAGGAAAAATGACAACAGAAAGGAAATGAAAAGCATCTATCTATCTCGTTTTAGTTGACATGAAATAATTTTAAGTAATAAGTTTTGTAACTTTCTAAACTACAATATTAACTTTAGCTGTTAAATATAATGTCCCATGCTGGTCATAAATTCAAACCAATGATAGCTTTTAAATATTTTCTCCAGATATTTGCCACAGTATGCAAGCACTATTCCTGTTCTCCAAAGGATAAAAATTCATCTGGTTCTTCAGACTGAATAAAGGAAAACATGAGGCTTTAAAAGCTGCAATTAGGGAAGCTTGTTCCACATTAGCACAGGTCAGTCCAGAATATCTTTATATTATTGATCACCTATATTTTTCACAGAGTGAGGTCTAGCACTGCATGGCACTATTTGAATTATTTGCTTTTCACACTTAATGTGATTTGCATTTGGTTTGAGTTTGGCTTCCAGTGATCAGTAAAGCAAGCAGTATAGCTATTCAACACACCATGGTAAAAACAAGTCAGCATTTACCACCAATATAAATCCAGCAGGTATTTATAGAAATGGTAGGTGTAAAAAAAAGAGTGATATTGGCCACAACCACACCATTGAAAACCCACCCCCTGTTTCTTGTTACATGTGTCACATATGTAGCACATATAAAAAGGGTGGGGATTCAATTTCATAGTTGTAGCCACTATCTTGACTTTTTTGATGTTCCTCACTAATTGATCTATCCCTCATCAACATTCCTGAAATCCAGACTGAAGTTTTTGTCTTGTGACCATGCTTAATTCCTTTTTGTGTTGTTACCGATGAGAATTGTTAGAAGTCAGCTAATTCACTAATTAGTGCATTCTGTTAAATCTAGCACTTTAAAAACTCACAGTGCCATCTGGTCTATTTGACATTATGTTTCCTTTAATATTTTTAAGCAAATACTCCCTTGAAACCAGCTCAAATGAACAATGACTTGTTCTGACTTCTTTGAAGAATGAACTTTTGTATATAAATTGTTTTTAACTAAGTGGTTCCTCACTAGATAAAAGCCAGACCTTAACAGTAACTACAAACAATACATTGTTTAGTACTTGTTGCTAAATTACAGCTAAATCCTTGGCTAAGGAAAAATTGTTTTACAGACTAAGGCAGGGTTGTCAAACTTACAGCCCACGGACTAGACACTTCACGTGCTGCCCCACCCCCAACCGGTTTAGCAAAAGTGAAAAAAGTCCCGATATGTCACATGACACTGCTATGACACCACAACATCCTTGGACTAAGGTTATAGTTCTACTGTATTAAAAATTGGATTTTCCCTCCTCAAGAGTTATAACTTGCACTATGTACACTCTTGTATACCTGCTGTGTTGATTCAAGCCACCTAAAATAGCAATGGAGTGAACATGGAAAAATATGACAGAATGATCAGGAAAATCATTGCAACATGCTGGATATTATTTTTTGTTCATCAATAATCATTTAGTGAAATCTCTGTATATAGCTTCTTTATTAAGTTATTTAATATGCAAAGCAATTTAAGAAGCACAGTTAGTGGCATGTCCTTGAGTTGAATGATAATAGGAGGAACACCTGATAAATTGGGGTTATACTAGATGGCTGCCTTCCCCCTTCTTTTTCCTGATGATTGAGCTAAAGATACCATCTGTTACTAAATCAAGAATAGTTTATAGGTAGAAAAGACACAGATTAGTGCAATGAACCTCTCTTAAATGAATACCAATTATTGTATAATAATTGAGACATTCTTTCTAACCCAAAAGTAGGCAATCTAATACTTCCTGACACTTTACTTCATTTCTAAAGGATTATTTTAATCTGACCAAATTAAATAGAAGGCTACAAAGCAAAATGCCACTTTGCACCATTACTGAATTCCTAGAAAATAAACAAGAAGGTGGATGTGTCCTCTGTTTTGCTTGGAATTTTTTCAAAACAAATAATGAATTGGTTTACAGAACATTCTAGGAGTCTGGAGAAGGTGACTTGTCTTCAGGTAAATGAGCAATTTCTGACTGATTTTTTTCAACATGACACCTACTTTCTGCACATTTACTCTTCCAAGGAAAGTTCATCTAATATATATGCCAAAGTTGCCCTAGCATTGTTTTATGAAGAGAATGTATATTTGATTTTTTTTAAAATCTCAACATAACAAATGCTGAAAGCCACATCATAGAATCACAAGGTATCTTAATCATGCATTCATGTGAATACAAAATATGGAAAGAACATGGATAACATGGTATCTGTTCGCCCTCCCCAACATCCCTATGTTCTCAGATAAAGTGTGTTCAACTATACATTTTTAAATGATCCATATCTGTTTTAAATTTCCATTCACTTTAAGCATATTGGGGTTGATCCAAAGGGAACAATATACTATGCATTTCTGATACTTCAGAGGACTCCAGGTCTTTTGCTAATAAAGCTCTGATGGTACCAATGGATGCTATTCCTTATCACCACACTTCACTCTCTACATTGTTTGTTCTTGCAAGAACCAATGAAATCATATCAGAGGCAAGATTCAGGGGAAAAAATGGAACTGATTCCTTTACATTGGGTCTTAGTCTCAGTATCTGTAGATGTTTCAGTCCATATAAGATCTCAAACTGAGTAGCAATGAAAAACGCTATTGAGTGTCAAAACCATTAATATAATTTCTTGGTCATTTTAGTTACTGAAAGGAACAGCTTCTGCGAAAATAGGAAGGACTCTATGAAAAATAAATCTCTGTGAAATTATAGTACTTATTTTGCACTATTACTTTGCTATAAATCAAAAAGAAATTGAAATGCTCTCAAAGTAAGTAATAATAAAGAAAGTTGAACTTTTCAGTGTATGGTTCATATTTTCAACAATATATAGAACAAAGATTGTACTGGGTTGCCATAACTATTACTTGTATCATGAACTTTATTGATGACATTTATAAGAAGGAGCTGATAAATGTCATATTCTTTGCATAAAAGATGGGAAAGAAATGTGCTTGTTTATTACCAACATTCTGTCCAAAATATTCAAAAAATTACTAGTGAAAGTCTCCAGTCACTATATTCTTGACATTTACTGTACCATATACTTAATGTCTTTGCAGAAAAAGTAATGTTAAGTATTAAATCATTGCTTCTAAACATTTGAGTTTATTTCACATTAAAGTAATGGAATAAATCATAGCTGTGTAATAATCATAGACCAAATCTGTATGTGTGAAAAAAAACCCACCATATATATGGTCTGATATGAATTGGTTCAAGGTTCTTTTTGATGTCTAGAATTTGGAAACAAATGTGAGAAAATAGATTTTCAGAAAATGGAAACGAGAAAAGAATTGGGTATGCAGCAGAGAAAAAGAGAGATTTTCTACACGTTTTGGCTCTGACCCTTTTATCATTCGATCCACAACTCTTATTGTCATTATTTGACTTGAACCAAATTGTTACACTTCTGACTTAGAGAAAATGAAACTGTATGTAGACTATGAGAAAGTTTTCAAAAAGCAAATAATAATGCATTATATTGTCCTATTCTTAGAGCGCTTCAGTGAATGATACTGATACAGAGAAAAGATAAGAGTCAAAAACCATGGATACCCTCCCATATCCCAGGTGCCAGGCATCTGTTGAAAACAGTGAAAAAGAATTATTTCAGTAGGGATTGTATGAACAGCATTGTACATAAAATGCCCCTCTCTTTTCTCCCAAGGGAACAAAAAATCACTGCTGTTTTTAAATCAAAATGCAGATAAGAATTACCTTGAAAAAGAAGGCAGCCACACATAATATAGAATAATCTTTGTATGCTGCCGCTTTCTTCACCTCAGGAAGGAAAGAACAGAATAGGTACTCTTGCTTAGAATGTTTTCTAATATAATTGTTTGCCAAAGTCCTACAAGGTAGGAATAATTAAGAAACGGGGATGTTTGTTAAGTTTTCAAACCTTATAATGAAACAGATATTCTCAAAACCCTCAGAAAATAAAAAGTCAAAACATACATTATACAGATAGTCCTTGCTTATGACTACAATTGTGACAGGAAACTCCATCAGCAGACTTGTGACATTACTTTCAGTTGTTAAGTGAATCACCATAGTCATTAAACAAAACATTTCTTGACCACAACTTATGATTTTACTTCTGCATTGTCCATTCATAGCAATAGCACATATATATACATCCAGCCCTTGCTTATCAATAGAGACCGAGTGGAGCAAATGGCCAGTTTTAGGTTTCTGGATGTTATCATAAAAGAGGACCTGACCTGGGGTGTATCACATTGCAGCACTAGTCAAAAGGACCCAGCAGAGATTATAATACCTATGCCTTTTCAGGAAATAACAACCAAATGAAAAAATGTTGATGACTTTCTACCACTGCACCACAGAGAGTATTTTAACTTACTGCACCTGTGTATGGTTTTCCCAATTGCACAATGGCAGATAGGATAGCACTCCAGAGGGTTAACATCATTGCCCAGAGGATCATTGGTTGTCCTCTATTTATAGTTCCCATTGCCTTAAGAAAGTTCAGAACATTCTTAAAGATCCATCTCATCCTGGGCACCCTTTTTTAAATCTGGCAGACGGTACAGGATAATAAAAACATAATAAGAATATACAGGCTGAAAAACAGCTTCTATCTCAGGGCAGTAATTATATTGAATTCCACTGTATAGTGCAATATTAATGCAATATCAGGGGTTTTCAATTCACTGAAATCATTCCTCTTGTGTTGATAGAAGCAAACAATAAAATATAAGCAAATTATATAATAATACTATACAATAACAGTAAGTAATACAATAATGGTATTAGTCATAGAAAAATAATAGTACTAGCAGTATTCATAAATTATATAAGTAAATAACTATTCTGCACATTAAAGCCCTCTTAGCATACTAAAATAAAGTCTTAAACTACATTAAATTCACAATAAAACAAAGGAGGGGAAACCATATACTTTAGAATAAGTAAAAAACAAATCTGAACAGAGCTTTTGGAGACCATTAAAATAGTGCAGCCTAAATGCCTAAAATTCAGGTAAGATTGAGATAAAATGATCTCCTTCTGCTTTTCCAAATTTTATAGTACTGTCCTCTGCTGTCAGAGAAGATGTCTTATCTCTTGTATCTGCAATCTAACCCTTCTTGATGGTAAGATATACAACAGAGCTTCTGTCAAAGAACATATTTTATGGGTAGACTTACACAAGAAAAGAAACTCAGATAAGTCAGTGATCAATGAATTCAGAAACAAGTTAGAAGACTGTGAAGATATATATGATCTTTAAAGTGCACACTAGCCTACCATACATCTAGCTGTCACATTGTATTGAGTTTTCAAACACAGAGTAAGGCTGTATTGATTGATTGATCTGCATACAAGGCCAGACAAAAAACAAAGTTATGCACACAGTAGAATTCTCACTCTCTCCACTCTCAGAAGTTCAACATTTTTACAGCTTCCTTGCAATGAGTTGTAAGACTGATTGTTGTTACATTCTTAATATAATAAATTAAAGATAACTTTTTTTAAATGTATGCTATATTTCTGTATATATATTTCTATATTAGAATACTTGTTGCAATGAATAAACACAAGAGTACTTCTGTGTCTATTTTGCTACAATTTCTTTTAAAGATATAAGATCTATCAATAATTGAAGGTTCATGGATAAATTGTTGTTCCAGATATCCTCTTATTGGGTCTTAATTAAGAAAGTATTCAAAAATTGCCTGATATATTTCAGTTGGAAGAAATATTCCAGAGGCAAAATATCTGTTTATTTTGAAAAGGATAGTTTCCTACTGAACATTCATCCAATAATTTTTATTTTCAATATTTTGTGCCTCTATAGATCATTACCTTTTTAGGAATCAGTTTGAAACTTTGTCACTTTTTCCTGTCTCTCTTTTTTGTTGATTGCCTCATATTGCTTAACTTTTCTTTCTATCCTTATAAGCAGTGGTGGAATTCAAATAATTTAACAACCAGTTCTCTGCCCTAATGACCAACTGAACCAACAGTTCTCTGAACTGCTTAGAAAGTTAACAGCCGGTTCTAGAGAATAGGCGCAAAATGGTTGAATCCCATCTCTGTTTATAAGAATAATGAAGATTAAATTATCACATAATATACTAATCAGATTAAAGTCTGCTCATCAGGCTGTTAACAAATAACTATATGATTCAGTCTAATTATTTCCATATTTTTTTCTTAAAAAAAAGAAATCACATTAAAAGTTTTTTTTATGTTTAGCTGCATGCAAAGTAAAACAGCATAATCTCATAAATGTGGGTTCAGAATTTTATTTTGTGGTTATTCTGCCCAGGGAATGAATAGCTTCATTCAGCTATTCAGCATACTGATTGCCTTGATATATATTCATGATATATATTCCCTTGGAATATATATAGTCATAAAAGTCCCCTGTTCAAGAGAAATTTACAAAGGGATCAAAAGATTATACTAATATCTTAATGAAATGTAGAGAGCAAATGATTTTTTGCAGCTTTTAAAAGATTCCAGGTTATTAATACTGGTTGTTGCCTATTTTTTCTTTCTTCTGTCTTCTATAATTGCTAGAATGATCATACAAAACATGCAGCTACTTATCTGCAAGTAGATAGACCACTTTGTAGGAAGTTAGCAAATTATTTGTGTGCTAGATTGTGTGGTCAACTTTCATGATAATAATAAGAGGTGTGTGTGTATGTTTGTATGTCTTAGTGTCTTTTAGAGGTAATAGGAATGCATACATAATGACACCAAGTATTGGTAATTTAATTTTTAAAACAAAGAGAAAAATTGTTAAAACCAATACAAATTCCCATAAAAAGCATATTCCCTCTAATTATTATTTTACTTGGCAAGCCTTTTGTATGTCTACTTATTTTCTAGTGTAGTGATTGCCATATTAGGAAAGGGATATTTAATTGGAAGAAATCTAGCAAAGCAGGAAACTTGATTTCCTTGAGGTGGGAGATTTAGAATTCCCTACATGTGTATATTCATCTTAAAAATCAATAAAGCACAAACATGTCTAATTACTGTAAAATATTCTGCTAAATCTGAAGTCAAATTAGATTTTGTTTAAGTATCAAATGGAAACTTTAATGTCTGCCAAAATCAATATGTTGCCCATGGGTCCAGGGAAATTTCACTTACATGCTTCATCATACATTATAATGAAGATGTCTAATAACATTAACATCATCCTGAATGCATTTCCTCCACAATTTACTCCCATCTTCCCTATACCAAAGAGATCTCGATATAATTGAAGTGATATAATGTACAGCCACTTTTCCAAAGTGCTACTCTGAATATGGGCAGCAGTAAACATCAGCCTAAAATATTTTAATGCACTATATATACACTCATAAAGAACCTTTAGAACACATTTGCTTTTCAAAAGAAATTAGAAGTATTACTGTTCCTATTTTTCCCTAAAGGTTGAAATGTTGACTTAACTGAACTTTTTTTCTACGAAAGATACCCTGATTACCGTATGATTTCACAGTGATCCATAGTAGTCTAAAGCATGTGGTGGCCTAGTAGTGAAGATGCTCACCTTCTGCTCAGAAGGCTGAGAGTTCAATTCTAGGTAGCGGCAGATGTTTCTTTTCTAGTGCACAAAGGAAAAATATCTGCTGCTAACTCCACCCGGTATCAGGAAGGGCACCTGGCCAGCAAAGGCTCAACTCCATTCAGTCACCCTGAATTAACAGAATACAGGGTCATTAAAAGGGAGGGTGTTTATTGTATTTTATTTTATTGTGGCTGAAATTATGGTGTGTGGGAATTCTGAGAGTTTTAGTGTCTACACACCAGATTAAAGAAAGCTGAACTGTATTCTTACTAGATAGGTGAATGATAAAAAGTTGATGCAAGGAGACACTTTCTTCATCCAAAAGTGAGCTAGGTATAAGCAAGTATATATTTTAACATGATACAATAAAATGCTCTTAACTATTTTATTAATGTTGGACTTTTTTGTCCTTTAAGATACTAGTAATAGACAAAGAAATTGCCTTATCTGTGGTGTGTGCATATTTTCCTACAAATATAATGAAAGAGAACAGATATTTGAAATTGTTGGAAAGAAGAAGGGACTTTCTGCTTGCACAAAACAAGAATGATCAATGGTTGTGCATGCATATTCTGTCTTTCCGGTGCTATGCAGCTCCCCTACCTTCCACCACTTCAACTTAATTCCATGAAAAGATATGATGATGATCTTCTCCTAATACTACTACTAAAACCTTCAATAATTGTGCTTCTTGTCCTATTATGCAAAAGTTCTTATTAACCTCCCACAAAGGATTACATTCTGTTTCTCTGTACCCAAATATTATGGACAAATTCAAAAGGCTATTTATAATAGATTGCAGAACTATTTTAAAGAGCCAGTTGTTCTTCTTTCTTCCCCAGGTATTGACTCTTGAATATAGTGAGACTGACTATATTTCAGTTTCATATTATGAAGATAAATTTTCTTTGTTGCTTGTATGTATCAGAAAATACATAGTTTTTGCACTGTGGCTGGAGTTTTTGTAGTCTCCAAATACCTAACATCACCTAGCTTCTTGTGGACTTTCTCACTAGCTAACTGAATAAAAATATGTGATTGGCAGATGGTATTTCCACCACCTGTTGAACATAGAGAATGGGCATGGAGAAAACAGACTTTTCTACACCAGATATGAACATACTTTCATTCTACTAGATACAATCTAGAAGAAAGTCAATTAAACCTGACAATGAAGATAGCAAAAACTATCCGACATTAGTTTCTTCTGGATCACAGCTAGGAAAGGACCTTAGTTAAACTATTGTGAAAAGGCTTCAGTGAAGAAACCAAAAAAATCTATTTAATTATTATATATTTTTCAGGAACTTTATACCACAATGGAAATCTTTATGTCAGAAAATACCAAAACATTTCATAGGTAAACTAAAAATGGTTTTTAAATAAAATAATGAGAAAAATAAACATAGATAAGATGATAATGATCTGTGGACAATTCTTGAATGTGGCTTTGATTTAGTCTTTCAAAATCCCAGTAAGGCAAAGAATGAATAATATAGTTACAAAGTGATTGCATTAGATTGGACAGAATTGTCTGAAACACAGTGTGTAGTCAACTAATTTCAGTTTAAGCATATTGCCAAGGAGTTTCTTGGCCAGAGGGTTGAACCCTGTGGTTAATATTCACTTTTTTGCCATTCTGGTGGGCATCAATCATGTTCTTATAGCAGTAGGCAAAGAAGCTGAGAATTGTACTACAGTAGGTAAATTTCAAACAAAACAGAAAGCAAACTTATAGTGATTGTGAAATATATTCTGTATTTGAATTTAATTGTATTCTTAACATTCCTAATGTTGTAGTTATTGCACTGTGTTTCTAACATTCTGTAGTAAATTCATATGGCAGTAGTAAATTCTTATTCAGAGAAATGGAACCAGGAGATTTAGTGAACTGAAAAATTACATGAACTTCCCCTCTTATTTTTACTCCTACTGTTTGCCATATGTTCAGAGATGCTGAGGAGGCAATTCTCATCAGTCAAGAATCACAAAAGCAGCAGGATAAAATCAAGTAGCCAGTGAGATTTGGCAAGGTCCTAAATTAAAGTAAGGATGTGAAATAGGGCATGATCTACTGTATGTGACAGAATAATCTGATTTGCTAAGTAAAGTAAAGGTATTAGGAATCCAAATACTTCTTTAGATAATACTTCTTGCTTTCAATTGGAGCAGAACAATATTTTCATTCCATTTCTTAGTACTTTTAAAATATTGAAAGGATATTATTTGAGGAATTTTTGTCTTATGAGAGTCATGTCAAATTTTCATCGTAATTCTACTTCATATATATTGCTGCTTACTGAAATATGCTTTCTTATCTAAGTATCTGTAATATAGTTCCTGCATCATTCCTGCATATCATTCTGGAAAGCTGCTACTGTATATTATGTAGTTCTTAATATCACAGCTAAGATACATGGATTCAGCAATTTTATCAAACCCGCCCCCACCCCCAAAAATAGGGGCTTTATTTCTCACAATTACATTACATACTCCCTTTATCAATAAACTAATGATTAGAATGTGTGGAATGGTTCCTAGTCAATTCTCTAATGCAGCATGCTAGGTAGATAGATAAAGAAGATATAAGTAATCCTTTATTTTGCTCTCCTCACTGTTAGCATTGATCATACTATGAGTCATATAAATAAAGCACCGTTACATGGGGATCTGATAAGGACAATGAAAGGAAAAGTTTCACATTTCACCTTAGGTTCAGGGCTCTTCTAGGGGAGAATTCAATAACTTGTAAGGCCCACAGGTGCTTTTTAAAGAGGCAAGTAGACTTTCTTTGTTTTTCCTTGATGATGTTTCACTTCTCAGCCAAGAAGCTTCTTCAGTTCTGATTGAATGTTGGGAAATAGAAGGATTTATATTCCTTGTAGTCATGGCCACTGTTGGCATGTGAGAATCTTTACTTGCATATAACTAGCGATGTTGTGAGCTTTTTACCTCTTCCAGTCTATTAGCCACTGTGTTGTTCTCCAGGCACAGTTTGATTAGAATCTTCTTCTATTATTTGCCATGTCTGAGGATATTCCATCACACCCTAAACCCTTCTGGCTTGGTAATGATAAGAGCACTGTAACTACATCATCTAGTGCTAAAGGTTCTTGTAAAGTAAGGATTACCTTCTAAGGTATTTTGGATGTTGAAATCTCCACTATTCATTATTACTATATATTCCCTCCATTTTTGTTCGTCTTTGCAGATGTTGTTGTAATATTGCTTCTTGTCTCTTCTAACAGCTCACTGAAACTTTTCATTAAGTTCCTTCATGAGATTTATTTTTGGGAGCAGGAAGCTTTGGCTTCTCTTCTCCACAGTTTCCATGGTTTGTTCTGACATCCAGTTTGCTTTTTTCTTTGTTTTCATTTTTGGCAGTCTCTTTTCACATTCATTCTTAATAACTTCTTTAAATCCATTCTATATTTTTTCTTATTCTTTTCTACCAATGAGGTTCCAGAATTCAAAATAGTTCTCCTTGTTCTCCTTGAAAATGGTTGGTATATGTGACTTGGCAAACTGTAGATGGCTCTGTGAAACTTACCTAATGGATAATGGCTATGGCAAAGTTAGTAAGTAGACTGGTTCTTTGGAAGGTCTCTAGAGAGAGAGAATAAACCAGACCCATATATGGTCTGGATGGCTGTTGCTTATAAGGAGACCACAGAATAGTTGTTTTCTACATATTTCTATTTTTATCAGGCTGTGCACCACCTCAAGTCCCTAGGGAGGGAGGCGGTATACAAGTGTAATAAATAAATAAATAAAATTTGAGCACTGGAAGATGATGGAATTAGCAATCTTGTTCATATCATAGCAAAAACTTTTAAAGGACAAAAAGCTCACATTCTAATTACTTTCAGGGATTACTCACTAGGTACTTTTAAGGCATTAGAGTCTTTTAGAATGGTAGGTTTAAAAGCACCAGGTGAATCTGCTTTTAGTCTTGAATGAAAGAAAATTTTAAACAGAAGCTTAAGAATTTAGAGAATCAGCAATCAATCACAAAATGGTAAGGAAGAGTTTGGCTTTAGAAAGTTATAAATGATTAAGGGGTCCAGATAAAATTAGAGTGTTGAAGCTTTAACAATAAAACATTTTCTGCATTTATGTGCACTAAAGCAGGGAAGAAAATATGGCTTAGTTGAATGACAGTACTACATTTCTAAGAATTAAGTTAATCAATATTTCCATTCAAGCATTATGTTATCTACAGCCCTTATCATATGACCTTATTTAGCATGGATGTCTTCAGAACAGAAGCCTTTATGTTTTCAGTTGCATGCATCTTGATTTCTCTGTGAGCCAGGATTCTGCATTATCTGAGTTCTGGTTCACATGGAAGCCAGGAAAATGCTGAGATCATAGGAGACAATGTTATATTAGCAACATTAGCCAGGACAGGTTTTATTCAGAGTGTTCAGAAAGTAAAAACTTTAGAGAACATAATAGCCAATCAAAAATGATAGATATTTAAGTCTAGATAGAAAAACTTAGATATGTGGGCTATTTATTCTCTGCTTGTCCATCCAGAGGATGTTATAATCATTCCTGCATGATTTCTGAAGTTTTTCGTTTAAGTGACACATAACTGATAAGATGTACAAAAAAGACATTTGGAATCATCCATGAGATGCCAAGGCAATTAACTATAAATGCCTAACAGAAATCTTCCAACAACACATTTCACCGACCATTATGCTAAATAGTTGATGTGCATTGGATTAGATACTGGCATGTGTTATGGCTGGATTTTTTCTGTCTCTACTGCCAATGAACAGAGCAATTCAATCCAAACTGGATTCCTGAAAGCTTAAAATATTTTGCCCTTTTTGCTTTTAGCCCAATGATGAAGTCATTCAAATCACTGTGATGAACTCAAGATATTGGGGGGTTTTTCCTCAACAGTCCCTGATAGACAAGATTCCTAAGAAAATTCATTTCTCTGTCCACCAGACTTTCCTTCTGATTTTGTACAAAATGAATCTTCTTTTGAAGATAAAAATGAGGAGAGCTGAAAGAAGGAATCCAGTGAAGATGAAAGTGGAGTTACAGGAATATAAAATTCAGACAGAATTGATTTTCAATAATTGAATGTTTTCTTTTGCTTTGGTTTTATTATTGCTCAAGTCGGGTAATCTTTAAAAGGGGTACACAAAAAGTGTATTTTTGTGAAAGGATGATTCTGTATTATGCCAGAGGTCAAACTAAACATCTTTTTTAAAGGGAGTTATTGAACCAAAGTACAAAAAATTCTGAATATCAGGAGAAATAAAACTGAATAGTCTATGATAAATAATGTTTAGAGTTAGCAGGTTTCACTATTTGTATTGCCAACACTCCTTGTCTGAAGTACTTCACCATTTGATAGAGATGTGCACTGCTGCTAATAATTACTTTGATATTGTTGCCTTATGTTTAAAAGGACTATGCACCAATTAGCTCTCATAGTATGACAGCCCACGACAAGAAACAAATTAGTCAGTAAAAATTATTTGATCAGTTTGCACATCATACAATTCATGTCCTGACTCCTCAGACCAAAATAATAAAACAAGTTCTGATAAAAGTTTTGGATCTGATAAAAGTTCATGAGATTCAGAATTCTGCTTCCATTCTGCAAGAACGCAGAGCAGTAGATCAGTTCAACAATTCTGTACCAATTTTATAACAGTTTCTACTGAAAAGTTTACTGTCTGGTATGCAAGTGATGCATAGCAGTCATTCCAGATTTGTTTTTAACTTCCCAGTCTACTTTTTACATGCTTTAAAATTGGTAAAGGTGGCCATAAGTCAAGCCCAATCCATTGTTAAAACTTGGGCACAACCATGTAGGTTGTTGGCAGGAATTTGGAAGTCTGTAGAGATTCTCAGTCATCCAGGACATGGTTGTCCCAAAGATGCTTTTTCAGGAGACAACTGGACTTTCTTGTTTTGTTTTTGAAGACATTTTGCTTCTCATTCAGGAAAGCTTCTTCAGCTCTGACAGGATAGTGGGTAATGGAAGGACTTATATTCCTTGCAGACAGCTGGTCATTTACATCCTTTTAGAGGGTTCTTGAAGCACTTGAAGGAGGTTTAACTGTGTCCTTGAGGATGGGGGCAGAAGTGAAATTCAGCAGGTTCTAAACACTTTGCCAGAACCAGTAGTAAATTTTCTAAGCAGTTCAGAGAACCGGCTGTTAGAAGAAATTTCCTTTTGTTTGTTTTTTTCCACTTTTCAGGGTTAATCCTGTAAGGAAGGCAGGAGAAAAACATTTTGGTGTTGTTTCTAGCCTAATCTTTATTGCCCTGCTTACATAAACTGCTCACTCAGTCACATGACCACCAAGCCATGCCTACCAAGTCATACCCACAGAACCGGTAGAAAAAAAAATTGAATTCTACCACTGGGTGGGGAGTCATCTGAGTGGTGCTCCTGGTTCCTGTAGTCTGCAGTTTTTCCTCTGGAAATACATTTCTACTCCCACACCATTCAAAGGGTGTTTATCCCAAATTGTACAGGACTTTGGAAATAGATCGCCATCTTCTGGGTTGTTATTTTTCCCAGTCTAGTGACAGACAGCCCTGGGATTTCCCGGCACTATCAACCGAGTCCAATCTGCTTAGCTTCCACATCCAAACAGTGGTAGCCAGGTACTATCACTTCTTACTCCCTGGCAAGCCTGTATAGGCTGAATGTGTTTCATTTCTTCCCAACTGACCAACCAACCACCACAACCGAAAACCAGCTGTACATAGCTTACTTTTATTAATACTGAATCATATTGAGTTTATCAACATTTTCCTAGGCTAAATAACATGTTGTGACATGTAACCCTTATTTCCACATACACTGTTTCCCCTCCCCTCATGAGTCTCAGAAGACCCCAAGTGAAACTGACTCCGACTCCTCCTCTCTGACTGATCCTCAGTTGCTTTACTTGGGGAGGGAAAAAAGGGAGCCATGAACCATAAGGGAAACTGCACCCTTGTTCCCCATCCTGGCATGTCCCCAAGGGCTCCTTCATTTAGGAAGGAATAACACTTATTAATCGGCTACTGGCACCCTCCATCCAGCCACAACTCATACCAGGCATTCAAGTCATTCCCTCATCCTTCTCCTGCTGCCCACTTCCATTTAAAAAAATTAAATTTTGGTTCAGTTCCAAGGGTCACTCATCTGCCAGACTTTGCTATCAGCTAATTGGGTGCAGAAGCCAGAAGGAATTAAAAAAGAAGGTAGTCTATGCTCTTTCCATCTTGTCATGTAATCTATGAGTTTTGGAGAAGTGTAGTCAGAAATGACCAAAATTTCATGAAATGGCCACAACTTTGCCAAACTTTAGTCTCAGGGGAGACATGGGTCCCAGATTGTGCATGTGTTTTGTAAATTAATCCATTTGCAGTATATTGATTCAAAATTTGTGCTTTGAGATGCATTCTTTCACCCAGTTTGAAGGTTACAAACAGAAATGCATGTGAGTTTTAGTATATAGATATGGAAGGCTTTAAAGTAAGAAGAGAATATTCAGTGTTATGATTTACTTATCACTGAGACTATTGACTGTTATTCACATTCAACTTTCACTATTCAAGGGTGAGATTGAAAGAGAAATCTGTCCTTATTAAGAAGGGTCTTAGATAACTCAGAAAGCAGTAGTCACATTCAAACCTCTCAAACATAGCTCCTCTTCAGAAATGCCATATGAATATGTGATGTGAAAGGAACAAGGCACTTCTTATCCATTGTGAATGCCTAGACAAAGCTAAGTTTTTCTCATTCAGAGTTCTAGACAGCTACTCCCTCCTTTATAATATTGCCTTATCGCTATGATTCATCCCAATTATCTATCTTATTCCCACCCATCAAAATTCTATGGGCCCTGGACCTGTTCTACTTTATTGATTTGTTGTTCTTATTAAGGGGGTTGTGTAAAGTACTTTTCTTAAGCATTTCTTAAGCATTTTTCTCTCCTAAATATTTTAGAATTTTGTACTTTGCAAACCTTAGAACTTCCCATAGCCTGTTGATACCTTCTTCTTGTGTTTTGCATACAGATAGTGTTATATACTATACAGTTATAGGTTTGCTTTATATGAAGATAATATCATAGATATGAAATGTCTGCAAAAAAAACCAAGCAAACTCATTGAGCACCAAGAATCTCTCAGTCAATACCTATGATGGCTGAGTCAGAAGCAGGACAGCTAGCTCCCTTTATATTTTCAACTTCTTGGAAAGACTTCTAGAGACATGATCAGACTTTCCTTTCCTTCAAACAAGCTTGATCCAAATTACATTGATCTTTTCTTATTAGACCCTTTCACTTGTTCACCATGAGTAAAGCCCATAGTGTAGATACATGACAGCATTATGTTGATGCTTACTTCACTGCAAAAGCCTGAATTGCATCAGTCATTTGCTTGGCTAGCAGATTGGACAAAACTATGTCGAAGAATTCTCAGTCATTGGTTTCTATATATTCAGAATCCCAGGTTCTGAAAGCTTGGCTCCCACAGAATGGCTGATATATGGTTCATGTCTCTGTATCAAGGATTTACTCAAGGAAAATAACAGGCTGTAGTTGGTATAGGATCAACATACATTAAGTCCATAAAATTTACAGTGGGTTTATGATAATGTAGCATAAATAATATATAAATAAAAAGGGAAAGATGCAGAAGTCAGAAAGGGTGTGAAGTGCCGGCTACTGAAACTAAAGACAGCTCAGTACATTTAGGAATACTGAGTTTCTTCTCTAGGAGCAATATTGAACTTTCAAAATCTGAAATGGTTGAAGCTTTTTACATAAATTCTAGTTTCACGTGGCAGGTCAACAGCTACTTCTGTAGCAACAGTTTCAGCTATTTCTCAAAACTTGAAAGCTTAGATTCTCTTCTGAAGAAAGAACTCAGTGTTCCAAATAAGTTATAACAAATCCTAGTAACTAGCATTTTTGTTTTTATTGTTATTATTTTAATTCCTTGCAATCATCTTCCAAGCTACGTTTAAAAGTTAGGATGTCACTCTAAATATTACTGGATATTTCTTCCTCATATAGGGTAAGATTTTCTATAAAAGCATAAGTTGTGAATCTTCCCTTTTAAAGGAGCTGACACAAGAAATGTTTTCTGGTGCCCAAGAAATAAGCAGAACACACATAGTTCCAGTACTATGAATAAGAAGTAGGAATTGGCAGCCAGCAGCATAAAAATCATAGATGTGTAGCAAGCTGGTTTTGATTGAGGTGGGTGATTACCGGAACAAATCCAGTGTCTGCTAATCAGGTGACCTCCAGAAACATTGGACCTTCATTTCTAGAATTCCCAGCTATGCAGCCACACCAATATGACTTTGCTGTTATCATGAAAATAATAAAAGAGGTATCAAGCTTCACCAGTTTGGGAAATTCAAATGACATCATGATATTGTTTTTCTCAGTCTCTGCAGATGGAATTGCAGGTATGGGGAAAGGGTGCAATTGAAAAAATATGATGATAACTTTGTTAAAAGACAGAATTAGGGCTGTAGAAACTTTTAGACCCCTGCTTTAGGCAAATTTACAGTGAATGAACTTTACAGTCTACCAGGTATAGCTCAGAATAGATCTTCGGTAGTGCTGCAGTGTCCCATTTGACACTTCTCTAATTTAATAGTGGTCTACCATTATACACCTTGTAGAAAGCTATAATAGAGTGGGGGGGAAAAGGTGTGGTTTTTACTTCTCTAGTCATTACCAACTATAGGGGATGTTGCTCATTTCCATTTCAGTGACATTGAGTGAGCACTGCCCAAAGATATTTCTGCAATCATGTGGCCAGCATGATGTTATGGAGCACTATTACCTTCCCGCCAAAGTGGTGCATATTTATCTACTTGCATTTGTACCTTTTCAAACTTATAGTTTAGAAAAATTAGAGTGTGAAGTTCGTGTCTCCGACTTGGGCTGCCAACTTTCCTACCGACAAGCCCAGCTTTTTCAATACTGTGCTGCCATAATAAAGTGAATTCTATGTAAATTGATGTCTGCTTTTTTTTCTATGGCAACGTAACATTAGTATTGTAGCAGCAAAACACCCAAGCTTTTTTGAAAACATACATATACCATGTACGTCAAACAGCAAGAAAAACAACATCAATTTCTGGCTAATATCACAAGATAAGTCCTGTATTTCTGGCAGTTCCATTTACTAAAATATACCCCAAGGCCTTTAGTTGTTATGCATTTATAATGTAATGAAGTAGAGGAGTTACAAAACAATAATCTACATTGCTTTTATTAATTAAGTGTCAAAGTCCCTTTTTTTTCTAAAAAAGAATGAAAGAAAAGCTTCTATGATTTTATTATTTACATCTAGCAAAAAGATGAATACAGGCTGAAATTTCAAAGCATCAGTACAGTAGAAGGCAAACATCCAGGTTTGCATCTTCTAGTAGTGTCACTGATATCATATTTTGTATCCGCACCATCTGCCTTGTCCATTGATATTTTTCTTTATAGACTAAGCCTTCTAGGCTGGCATTCTATGAATGGTGGTGGGGACAGGGGGATAATTTGAAGCTCCTCTAAAGATGCCATCTAGTGGTCTGTCATCTCACATTCAATGCAGCTTTTTCATTCAGGAAGGCTGCAGTTTCCTCTTGCTATCAGCAGTAGCTGTATATATTCCATTCAGAAATATATAGGATTGTTTGCCATCAGGTAGCTTCCATCCACTGCTATGAAGCAGATACTGTGAAATATTTATTCAACCTTATGGTGCTAGAATTGCACAAAACAATCATGAAAAAGGAAAAAATATATAGCAATTCTTGTGCATTAAAATGCTGGTCTAAGCACACAAAATAAACCCCTCACAGATCCAAAATTCTAATGCAAGCAATGGCATTTGATAGTTACACCATAGCAGGGAACTTTTATTTAATGCAGGGCACAGCCTTAAATAGGCTTGTATGTTTATTTGGTTCACAGAAATATTTATACTGTGTTCTCAGTAGCAACACAGTGCATATTCATGGATGCTCAATAGCTATACTCTCAAAGTATTTTTCTGATTGATTACCTACCACTAATTAGGCAAGGAGGATGGATTAACAATAGATAATCCATTAAAAATACTGTTGAAACATAGCTATTGAACATCTCTGTAATTACTCTAGGAGGACAACTCCATATCTCATTTTAATTGCTATCCAAGGTGTGCAGAATAAGTTGGGAAGAGGGAAAATAGCCATGAATTTCATAGTCTGAAACCGCAAGAATAAGCAGTCTGAAATGAGAGACTGATAGGAATCACAGTCTCTACATTTACAGAAATGTAAAAACTATGAGCTGGCCCAAGAATTGTTTCTCTACTCCTGTTTTTCTGTTAATATGTGTGTCCAGGTAGGCAGGGTTCAAATAACTGTAATAGAAAGAAGGAATGTCCACATAGTATGATGAAGAAAGTTGAAATGGTGGACACAATGTTGCAATCAAAGCTTGGTTGAAGGCAGCCAAAGACAAGAAAGAAAATTGATCAGATGAATGGATAAAATCAAGGAAATTGAAGAATAGTTCTTAGAAGAACTAGAAGTTACTGATGGAGAAAAATCAAGAAAGTAACCATTTATTTATAGTCACTAGTATTTAATTAATGAAATTAACTTATGAAACTACATCTGGTTAGGAAACCAAATTTAAATAATAAAGTATTGGCAAAATTAGGAACATCTTTCTTGCAGCAAGGCCTACACTTTTTATATAACTTCCAAGGACACACAGAATGTTGTCAAAGATGTCATATCAGGGAAGAAATGAAGATGGTCAAATTTGGGGGGGTTTCTTTCAAAGGTTTGAAGTTCAACAGTGATTGTTTAGTAGCTAATGAACTAGGAAATTGCAACAGAAAGATGTATCCATTCACATACAATGCAGCATGGCTTAGCAATCAGTAAACCTATTATTCTATTCTGTTATTCTATTCTGTTCTATTCTATTCTATTCTATTCTAATATTCAGTAGACCAATATACTATACATACAGAGTCTCTCGGGGATGTCAAACTCAAGGTCGGATCTGGCCCACAGGGTGCTTAAATCTGGGTTCGTTGGAAACAGCAAAGAACTGGCCTGTAGTGCCTCTGCAAGCAAAAACTGAGAGGCCCTCCCAAGCTCCATTTTTGCTGCCAGAAGATTCCAGGAGACGGTTGCAGCTGAAAATGGAGTTCAGGAATCCATTTTCACTGACAGAGCACTTGGGCCACCACAGGCAACCCCAACATGACTGACGTTGAGCTGGCCATACCCATCCTAGCCCTATCCTCTTGGCCCCTCCAATCCTCATGCAGCCCACAATGAAATTGAGTTTGATACCCCTGTTTATATGGTTTTAGCACTAGATTACTGTCCTAAAACAAGCTGGGGCCATTTAGCCACCTGTTTTCTCATCACACTGACCACAAAACAGATTTATTTATCTATCAAATTTATATATCTGCTTATTTTTTTTATTTATTTATTTATTTATTTATTTATTTATCAGGACTTTTATACCACCCCCTTTCCCGAAGGACTCAATATGCTTATTGCATATTGATAACAATAGCACAATTTTGAAGCCAGTGATTTTTCTACTATTGAACTGAAGTTAAAAACAATTACTTTCCCATGCTGATACAATTAAAAACTAATATTTATAAAGTGATCGGCCACTTGAACATTTCAATAAGTTACATAAGGTAATCTATTTGTCTGGGTTTTCCACAATAAATCTTTGACCTAAAGTAACATTACTCTTTTCAAAGGTATCCACTTGATAAAGGAATTGGAAAATGGTGTATTGATGCTCCCAGAAATCTATTTCACAGCTGAAACAAAAGTACATTATGCTTCTCTTGAATTCTAGTTTATTCATACAATCAGCTTTTCAATCAAATCAAGAAAGATCCCCGCAGGGCATTTTTTTTCCTCTTGTTCTGTTTTTTTCTTCAGGCACGCATAATAACATGTTCTATTTCTGTGCTTTTTAGGGGGAAACAAACAACTTTAAATTTACCATGGCTGAAAATATATTTCTCATCAGCTGGTGGAGGTTTGAGGTAAAATGAATGACAAAAATTTATGTCGTTAAGTGAGAAATTTGTTAAGTGAATTTTACCCCATTTTACGACTTTTCTCACCACATTTGTTAAGTGAATCACTGCAGTTCTTAAATTAGTAATATGGTTGTTAAGTGAATCTAATTTCCACACTGACTTTTCTTGTCAGGTCGCAAAAAAGGATCATATTACTTCAGGACACTGCAACCATCATAAATGTGAATCAGTTGTCAAGCATTCAAATGTGAACATGGGGATGCTGCAATGGTTATAAGTGTGAAAAAGGAGGTCATAGGTCATTTTTTTCAGTGCAATTGTAACTTCAAAAGGTCACTAAATGAACTGTTGTAAGTCAAGAACTACCTGTATACATTTCAGCCATATCCCCCTTTCATCATTCTTTTTCATAGCAAAAATTGTCAAGGGTTTAATTGTTTAATTGTTTCTTGCATTAATTATCTTTCTTAAATTTTCAGAAGTCTCAGAAAAGCCCCACTGGCCAAGAAAATCTGGGAGTTAAAGTTCTTATATCTAGAGAGCACCTGGTTGTAGAATTTAGGTACTGGTTCTTTCCCTTCCTTCCCCTCCCCCCATAAAAACCCATTTTCCACAATGATAACACCTTTCAAAGCTCCAGATTCATTATGGGAAAATGAAAATGGTAAATTCTAGGTGGTTGTTTAGCTCGTTGTGTCCATATGCCTCAGCATAAAGAGATGAGACTGAATGGAACTATGCAGTTTATAGCAGTTTCTATCACTGCTCAGAAGATTTTAGCTGGCTTCTCCATGGATTAATAGAGCACAGGCTCCTGGGGTATCACATTAGACCTTCTTCCACAGTTTAGAAAGCAGGAATTCTTCTCCAGCATCACCAAGAGGGGAGTGTAAACTGTTGATGGTCTTCTAAACTTGGCACAAACTTATTTTAAAGTTTTAGTTTGGATCAATATAGTAATCACGGTACAGCTAGCAATTCACAGAGTTTTGCAGTGGTCTATCTAGCATCATATTTTCTTTATTTTGTCATGACTCATTTGAGGTTCTTTAAAAAAAGATCACAGAAGAATTAGAAGATCATGATGATCTTGCTCAGTTTCTGGGAACAGCCATCACACAAAAACCTATAATTAGCTCCAACTTTTAAACCAGTATATGTTACTAAGGTTTTAATGACATATCCTTGCCTACAATTTTGGGGTTTTTTAAATTTTAATTTTAAATAATTTCATGCCAAAGTGAACAGAATAGGTTTCAAAATTTTCTGCTAGTTAATTATGATTTATTTCATTAACTGAAAAGTAAATCTCTGCTTCAAACTATACTTGGATGTTAAACTACCCAGCCACCCACTTAGCTCCATAATTACTACTTAGTATTTGATGAGAAAAAATTCAAAGCATTTTGAGTGTTTTTTTATCTGCTGTTCTGTATTTAAAAATCATGAATGGCTTTTGCAAATGTTTTTGACATTTTTGCCTGGAAGATCTCTAAATAGTCTGTATGGTGTGTGTGTGTGTGTGTGATTTTAGATAGCCTTATATATTAATAGAAAGCAATGGACATAAAAAGAGCAAGCAAAGGTATAGGCTTTGTTCACCAGTGCAACACATCCTCAGTTGAACTTTCAGTGAACTGCCCATAGTGGTCTAAGTATGTATTCATAAAACTTATTTCAGATTCCGCAATGTCATAAAAATTAGGAATCAAAGGAATAATCATGGATAATTCTCCTAACCACTTTGGAATTCTTAATATCTGATCTTTCTGGATCACTTTTGTGGGCATCTGATAGAGGCACAATGGAATTACAAAAATCATAATTTTATTGATACGTTAAGCTTCACTTATTTATTTATATGTTGGTAAGCAATTTTAACTTGCTTATATACAGACAATCACATATAT
>JAEANM010002804.1:0-23641 GCA_017656035.1 Myanophis thanlyinensis | reverse complement strand
ATAAATAAATAAAAATAAATTATGCTTATCATAGTTGTGACCAACTTGGGTGTTTTAGATCAGAGGTGTCAAACTCAGGGTCCGGGGGCCCGAATTCAACCTGCAAGGTGCTTAGATCTGACCCACGGGGCTGCCCTGGAAACAGCAAAGGACCAGCCCACAGTGCCTCTACTAGCAAAAATGAAGCAGGTGGTCCTCCCTAGGTCCATTCTTTGCTGGTAGAGGGTTGCAGGAGATTGTTGCACCCAAAAACGGAGCTCAGAAGCCTGTTTTCACAGGCAGAACACTTGGGCCACCACAGGTGCCCCTGACACGAATGACGTTGAGCTGGCCATGCCCCCACTGCCCCCCCCCAGTCAAACACAACCGTGATGTGGCCGTCAATGTAATCCAAGTTTGATACCCCTGTTTTAGATGGATGGACTTCAAAGATCCAGATTCCTCAGCCAAAGTGGCTACTGCTGAGAATTCTGGGAAATTGCATATTTGGAGGCAGCCAGATTGGGGAATACAATATGCAAGGCAGCCAACATGGGAAAGGAGATATCTGACAACATTAATACATTGCTGATGGCAAAAGGAAAGATCTCCTTTTCTACAGTGCCCCGTGGAACTCCCACAGCTGGCAGACTTCTCTATTTTTTAGTTTTATGAGAACTCCAAAAACATCAAATACACCCAGGGAAACATTGTTGAGTCCGTGGCAGTTTCCAAACTGGTATCCTGGTTTTAACTCAGAATTCTTCAGCAGGCTTGCTTGGTTACATCATGCCATGGTAAACACAACGTATCATGGGCAATGGTATATTAAAGCTAGGGTGAGATTTGGCATTTTCAAATAGTATGTATGTATTGGTTGTACATGGTTACATATACATACACACACATGTAACCTGAATGGGGTAAGCATGTATTAGTCACTATGTTCTAGGTTTAATTGAATGCAGATGCATGATGTGTTTTTTGCTTGCATAGAGCATTAAAATTATGCTTTTCTTATTGTCTTCCCTGCAGGTTTTTGTAGCAACTGTTTACAAACCATGCATCTCCGCATCCAGTGCCTCAGCTGATAAATGTTTTATGCACTTTAATCTTCTACTTGCACCCTTAAACTTTGGTTGGTACGCTGTGGAGTGGTATCTCATCTTGTGGGCACAAACAAGTGCTAGCCAGTCTTTTTTTCATCTTAGTAATGTTCCAGAGGCTGAATAATATGTTTGTGGGAGAACTCAGTAATTTGCCTAGCCAAGAACCAGAGTTCAGCGAGAAAGAAGAAGAAGAAGAGTGGATTCTGGTAGACTTTATCGGTAAGATATCTTTGAAACAGAATTGTCTAAATGGGAGATTTTAAACTAACAAGTTCTTTATATGCAGGCAATATATTGGGCTAAATAAGGATAGTGTGAGGAAGAAAATAATATGATTTCAAGCTATTTAGCCCATCTTTTCAGAACTAGCGTAATTTCATTGTGCTTCAACAATTGATTATAGCAGAAGACTGGCCATTCCTCATTCTTTCTTGTCCCTGTTCCAATTTGCTCAATTATTGTTGAACAAAAGGATAAATTCTCAAGGGCTGCTTTCTCCAACTTGGTAGCAGATTGATAGGCAGCAAGGCCAAAGCAATCCTAGAGGTCATGTTGGCTGAAGTTGATAAGGATAGAGGGACACCCAGCTTGGAGATGGCTACTGTATGCTTTTGGTTCAAATGTTTACATTGGTGTGAAAACCCTTCTTATCCATAGTAGGGACTCGTGTACCTTCCTCAGCTATAGGAAATGGAATCTTCAATCCTATAAGTATTGAAACTAAGTTAATGTGATTCCTGTTTTTCTCTATCTACATACAGTACATATAAAATGTAAGAGATAGGTATTCATTAATTGCCAGTTTACTCTCTGGATATTATTTTTAATTTGATGGAATGTATTATATACAGTACTTAATGTGAACTGCTTGATTATTTTTGATGTTGAAAAGCTATATATAAATTCTGTAAACAATGTATATGTTGTAGCCATAAATTAACCTTCCATAACTAGGCCTTGTGTTGTTATTCCTGATAGATTCCTGTTCAAACTTCTCTACTGTTGATGAAGAAGAGGAGGAGGAGATGGATAACATCTGCAAACCACCTCCTGATGACCACTCGCCCATCTTCTCTTGTCTGCCTGATTCCTTGGATTGCTTGGCAGATGCTAGTGAATCCTGCTTCATCCAATTAGACTCATGTCCAATGGAAGAAAGCTGGTTCATCACTCCCCCTCCATGTTTTACAGCAGGTGGTTTAACCACTCTCAAAGTAGAAACCAGCCCACTGGAAAATCTGCTCATTGAACATCCCAGCATGTCTGTATATGCAATCCATAATACCTGTCGCAACCTCAACAAGAACAATTGTGATGAAAAAGAAGAACAGGAGGAAGAGGAGGAGGAGGAGGAAGTGGAGTCCCACGATGAAAGCAATCATAGGTATGTTCTCTATTCTTTGATTTAGGCAACATGTAGAGGTGCGTGCTAGTAACCAAGTGAAAAAATTTGGGAAAATTACGTTCAGACAGCATTGAACATTATTATGAGTGGTGTGAATGATGCTATGGGCAGAATGCTTTCTCCTTCCTCCCCCCACTCTGCCCATCCATCACTGTCCATCATTTGTCCTCTTCTTTGAGCTTCTTTGTATGGTATCAATGCTTTTGTCATTGCTTACTTGTAAACAGATAACAGGAGCAAGTGGGAAAAGAGACAAATGAGCCAATACCAGGAGCTGGAGATGAGTCTCCTATTGTGGCCCTTGGAGAGTGTGCAGTGACACTTCAGAGTTAGGCTCCTATCATTCATTCGGAAAAGAGCATAAATATAATAAGTATTGGAAATGTCTATGGAGATTCTCAGTCATCCAGGGCATGGTTGTCTCAAAGGTGCTTTTTTTTTTTTCCCCAAAAGGCAGTGCCAGGGTTCCATACAACATCATCAATGCAATCAGAACTCCAGAGAAACAAAGTCCAAAGAATAAGATTTTATTGAAAACATTGTACTGGTACGATCTGTTGAATCCTGAATCTAAAGCTTCCGGGATTCCTTCACCCAAGTAAAATCCAAAGTTCCACCCCAGTAATTATCACATGTTAATTACTGTCCAACCATTTCAAAAAGGAGTCCAACGACTTTGGAAGACATCTGCCCCCACAGATGCAAAGCCATTTCTAACTCCCCCTTTTCCCTCTCAATGACCTTGCAACATAGACGTGTAAATGTGTCAAGATTTATATGCCTGAGGTTTTCTATATAACCTGGCTTGTACAATATAAAATAGAAACATCACCCCCCCCATATAAAATATCCTTTTGAATCTTGACAGGCAGCTGGATTTTCTTTGTTTTTTCTTTGAAGACGTTTCGCTTCTCATCCAAGAAGGTGCATCATCTGCCAGAACCATTGAAGCTTCTTGGATGAGAAGCGAAATGTCTTCAAGGGAAAAAACAAAGAAAGTCCAGTTGCCTTTTGAAAGAACGAAAATGATATGAACACTGGAAGTGAAACTTACAGTAAGTATAGTGCACTGAAATTAAGGAGAGATGCCCATTTTTGCTCCATATCACTGCTTTCTTTCCATGTCTACAGAGATTCTCAGTCATCCAGGTCATGGTTATTCAAAAGGCAATTGGACGTTCTTAGTTTTTTTTCTTGAAGATATTTCGCTTCTTATTCAAGAACTGAAGAAACTTCTTGGATGAAAAGTGAAACATTTTCAAGAAAAAAACTAAGAAGGTCCAGTTGCCTTTTGCAATTATTAAGATAATCCACAGGTGCAGTATTGTTACTAAAAGTGGCAAATGTAAAGACGGTCAGATCTGAAAAAGGACTGAATGGACAAAAGAGCCTTCCTGAATCAGGCTAAGCTAAGGCTTAGTTCAAAATTAATACATAATATAGTAGCCAATGATCTATATTCAAGAAAATTATTCAGATTATAAAAATAATTGACCTCTCCACCCTTCCCCTTCTAGCAATTAAATTGTGCTGTTAATGATTCAAGAGACAATATGCTGGATTATTCATGTTTTGCAGAATCCTCTTTTCAACAGATCTAAATTGGTCTTGTTGGCCAGATCCGATGGCAATTTTACTCCATAGTTAAGCTGTACAGAACTAATTCCTTTTAATAAGTCTGTTCTTTCTGCATTGATGCCATTAAATGATGCCCATAGAGAAAATCTACCCTGTAGCCACATTTTCCATAATATGCTTGATTTCATTTATTTTTACCATTTTAGCCCATTTCTGTCTTTCTAAGCTGAAAAATTCTAAATGTCATAGTCTCTTGTTCAGGAGCAGCTTCACCTTTGTTCGCCTTTTAGGTGGTTCTGCTCGTCTCACAGCTCTACAGTTTCTCTTTTGAGGACCAGAGATATTCTTAATATTTTGAAGTATGATGCTCACATTTTTGAAAGCATCCCTATATTGGGATGATATTTTCATTTAGGTCAGGAGTGTCAAACTAGATTTCATTGAGGCTGCATCAGGGTTGTGTTGCACCACGGTGGGCCAGAATGGACATAGCCAGCTCAACGTCACTTGTGACAGGGGTGTCTGTAGTGACCCAAGCATTCTGCCCGTGAAAATGGGTTCCTGAGCTCTGTTTGTGGCTGCCAGGGGGTTTCAGGAGGCCATGGCAGCCACAAATGGAGCTCAGGACCCATTTTCACTGGCAGAAACACTGTGGGCCAGTCCTTCACTGTTTTCAGGGCAGCCCTGCTGGCCAGATCTAAATAGCCCATGGTTCAGCCCCAGGGCCTTGAGTTTGAGACCCCTGGTTTAAGTTATTCCAGGATCCCTTTCTCAATCAGTGCCATCTCAAATCTTATTAGCCTCTACCTAAAATTTGAAAGTTTTGCTCTGTGCATCATTCAGTAATTGTACAGCAACTTGATTTTCTTCCTGCGCCTTGTCAGAGTTCATTCACAAACTTTGGCGATACCTTTTTGTCATCAAACTGCTTCTGTTGCAAAACGGTTTTACACGCATTAAGTGAAATTCATATTTCTCACTAGGGTGAACTGCAGACAGTTATACAAGTTAACATTTGGAGGAGGAAGAAGAGGGAAAGTGAAGGGGCAGTGGTTGGATAAAAGGTTGACACCCGCCCCCCCATGAAGGACATTTGAATCAAGAGCTCCTCAATAGAGAAGAAGGAATTGCCTTTTACTTGAAGCCCTGTTAATCACCTCAATCTTCCACTCCCTTTCTCCACCAGAAAATGGGCAGTTGACCATGCAGCCAAAGGCTTTCATCAAATTCTTTTGAATTTGAGGAAAGAAGTAGAGTATCTTCATATCACTTTGGGGAAAGTGCTATTCACTGTATTTCAGTGATACTCGTTGGATCACTGAAAATCCAACAAGGGTGGATTTGCACAGACTTTGGCCCTTGGTTAAATTAAAGAGGACTTATGGTGTTAACCCAGATTAACTGCACGTGCTTGTGCTGTGAGCCATCAAGTAACTACAGACAGTCCTTGACTTACAACCGCTCACTTAGCAATCATTCCAATTTATGATGGATCTTCATGGGGGTACTTACAACTGGGATCAAAGTTTTGGTGGCCAACCCCAACAGCACTGCTCCCCCCCCCCCCAGGGTCCAGTCACATTACTGCACTTTGGGCACTCAGCAACCAGCTTACATTTATGGCTGTTTGCAATGTTCTGCAGTCATGTGACTATGCTTTCTGACGATCTTGTCAAATATCGCACTTACTTTTGCTTAACAACCATTGCAAAAAAAAAAAAGTAATATGATCAGGTTGGTCATGTAGGCAATCCAATTTATGGCTCTCACAAGTTATGACCATGAGGGCTGTGTTATGGTCAGAACTCAAGAACTACCTGTACATTGATTGGGCTCACATATTCTCAAATTGGAATGTGATTGACTAATTTACAATTCATTGTATTGTGTATTATTGTGGCTACCGATAAAAGCTCTCTGCCATGTGCCTGAGTCCTTGCTCTGTAGCTCCATCCTTGTGCTTGGAATTTTAGATCTGAAGCTCAAAGCAAAATGGGCCAACACGTCCAATGCTACATTGCTGCACTTGCTGCTCACTCAACTTTCCTTGAACAAAGTACCAAGAGTTTTCGTCCTTCCCAGTGGATAAAAGAGTTCAGTGAAAGACAGTTCCTGAACAGAAACTGTCTCCGTCGCCAAAATCTCACCAGGGATCCCTACACACGGCAACTCAAGAGCAGCGGATTCTTTGTTCACCAGCCTTGCCAGCGTCAGTATAATTACTGAGAGTGTTTTGCATTTTTCTCCCCAGAAATAATATTTGTTAACTATTGTGAGACAATGAAGGTGAGAACTGTCTTAGGATGCTCGTGAGTTGTTTTCACACAATCACTGAGTGTTACAATTCAGTTGAAAACCACTTTGATTTCAGTGTCACATAATGCCTTTTCAATGTCTTGTTTGTAGCTGGTAAACATATACAATATGTGTAGTAATGTTTGTGTGATTGTGCCTCTTTGCCTCTCTGTGTCAGACTTTATAAATTTTGTTAGGTATGGATGGGTTTGTTTGTTTTTATATTAGTATTTACAGCCAAGATATAAGGCATCTTTCAGCCATCTTGTAGTTACAGAATTTCTCAGGGTCACCCATACACTTGCAACTCTCTGTGTATACTGTAGATTGTCTTTTAAAATATTAACATAACCATCAAAATACAGTGGCCTAAATGGCATTATATTCCTAATATGGAATTTATTTTCTATGTAGCAGTAGAAGGAAGGTGAAGAGGAAAAATGTGTAACCTAAATATCTTTCTATATAGCTTTCAAAATCTCTGGTTTAGTATGGTTTACCAGTTTCTTGTGCAATGGAGGTATTTTGTAGAATGTAATAGACCTACAAATGAAGATCAGTGCGAACCAGGTTTTAAGTATGTATTCCAGTCATCCTATTCTTGTATAATTAAATGATGGGAATTGTAGTCCAATATACCTACTATCCAGTTTGGGAAGGTCTATTTTCAAGAACAGGAGTAAACTTTTCGTAAAAAGCAGTGATCCTTTGTGGGGAAATCCAAAATCTATTATGTGCTGATAGTTAAAGACGATTGAAATTTAACCCATCATTTTCTAGGACTCTCAATCAGGCAAGAAGGTACAAAAATAGAATAGGGAGGAAGTAAGAAAGTTCCAAAATTAGGCCAGATGTCTCAACTTTAAAACCTGCAGTTTAAAGTCAGTCCCAAGATGGCTATAGATTGAGTATAGATTTAGTGTTGAGTTTTCTTGGTTACAGGTTACACCTGATCTGCACAGATGAAGGAAATGATATGTAATATATAAATGATACACAAAGATTATCAGTGTGGCAAAGCACCACACTGAGATAAAAGTGAAACATTCCTGTCAAAAAAAGCTAGAGAGTAATTTTTCTTGGTGCACTGTCTAAAGTCAGTTACGCAAAACAATGTAATATTATGTAGTGACTATTTTACAACACATTTGATCATAGGTTCTGGAAACTTGTTGAGGTTAATAGGGCTGAAATGCATAAATCTTCTGCCCTGGTTTGTTTGAATAATTGCCCGTGTGGGTGTTGCATTTTTCAAAATCCTCTTTTGTTTAAATGTGAAGTATAGAATGCTTTTTCTTCAGGTTTTATTAATTGTGGTTAGGCCAAAAGCTGCACCTTCAATTTTGAACTGATTTATAAGCATGATCTGCCACATTTCAGTCCATTAGTTTTAACCTACACCAAATTGATGAAAGTTATTTTTGTTTTTGTTTTTAAGGAATTGCAACTCACAGCTGTCTTCTCAAAACACACTACAGCAGGGGTGGGCAATTGTGGCTCTTCCATGCTGGCTCAGAATTCTGGGAATTGAAGTCCACGAGTCATGAAGGAGCCATAATTGCCTGCCCCTGCACTATGGGAATATAGTCTATAAAAGGAATGGATAATTGCTGAAGTAAAAATCTGAAATTCCTTTGGCTATTGCTTCTTAGGCAACCCAAATTTGTCACTGTAATTGTTATTTCTCACTTAAGCTTAACTAACTTTTCCTTGATATTCTAAAAAAAATATTCATGGTTTTTATAGACACTAATTGTCAAATATCCAAAAAGAAGAGTCCAAAGAATTTACAATAGTAATTTAAAACCACAGATGGCAAAGTTCAGTAGCTTTTTGTTTTCTGATATCCACACTTTTTTGTGGGGGGATATATATTTGAATTTGCCATTTGGCGTCCAGGATTCAAGAGAGATGCTTCTCTATTAAATTTCTGTGATTTGAATCTTGAATCCTGTTGCTCAGTTTCTAAAAACTGCTAAAGCATTCCTTGTTTTAGTAGTCACTCAGGACCTTTCATCTGTCAAATTCACAGCACCATCACTGTATTTTTACCCCTAAAACTCAGGAACCCCTTTCAAGTTTGGCTTGGAATTTAAATTAAGTGAAATAACGTACTGTAACAGCAAGTGACTCTTGGCCATCTTCATCTTTTCTCCCCAGAAACTATTGTATTCTCATTGTTTACTTTAGGAATTTTAAAATAAAGGCCACATTTATTTCTGTATTCCTGATTTAGCAAGAATTTGAAGTTAGGACTTCTAATTAAGAGGTACAGTTGCTGTCTTACTGGATACCTTACTAGTGATGGGGAAAAAGAAATTCATGCTTGTCAGTTTTTAATATTGGAAATAATGCTATGTTGAAAGGAATTTTTACACACAACTTTAATCCCGACTCTTTTCTTGTATATTTATATAGCTTGTTTTATTACGTGCCTGGAACTATTAGAGTATTACAATTTGTTGCTTTTCAAACAATGTGTGTTTTGTGGCTAGAATATGACTTTTTATATATCTGTATATTTTTTTCCACAAAAAACAAATGTAATAACTTGTAAAAATGAACACCTTGTGTTACGTTGAATGGTATTTCAATAATTTTGCTGGAACTGTTTTTTATACATATTATAAACAAAACTGTGCCTTTTTCAATGACTTGTACACACCAGACTTGAATTTGAAGATACAAAAAAAAAAGAGGTTTTCCGTATGGATAAATACTGTATATCAGCCTATGCATTCTCAATGGCAGCTTGTTTGTGGAGCCATTTTCCTTGTGCTTGTGGCAGAATTGTTGGTAAACAAGGTTTGGCCATCCTGTTGGTACCATATACAGTACTTAACATCTCAAAATTACCAGAGCTTGAATAGTTTCTATATCAAGTTCTGGAATGAAAAGGAAATATGCAATATGTTATGAAATCCTGTTGTCTAATGTCAGTTGGTTTTGATATATTACCATTTCCTTCATTGATTCACCCACAGCAGGAAGCAATGGGGCATCTTCAGAAGCAATGAGTTAAACTTCAGATTCATAGTTTTTTTTGGCCTTTGGTCATGTTGGTTGGAGCTGAGGACTATTGGAGTCCAAGTTGACTCATAAGGAAGGCATAATGTTGCCTGTCTTTCTGCTCCCTCATAAATCTGCAGTTCTGATCTTCACCAATGACATGTTGCTTGATAACTATTTGACTGCTGTGGGTGAGCAGGGAAGGACATTTTTCTCATATAATTCTAATGCTTAAACTTTTTTAAATTTTCCATTCATTTAAAATTTAACCATTTTGCTTCTCCTTATTTATTCATTTACCAACCACACCGTATTGCCTTTATATTGGTGAAAGAGCGCAAAATGCTGTAAAACAGGCCCTTGTTAAAACCGGACATCCAACCCGTCACTATTCAGATGGATTAAAGGGGGGGCGCTTTTAATAAGCCATTTCAAAGGTTGTTCAAACAACTAGTTACTCAAGTTTGATAGATTTCTAGCCTGTTAGTTTTCAGTTTCATTGTATAGTCTATTTCTTCCCTTACTTGTATCCACGTGAGCAATTAACTGTGGTCCAGAATAGGAATCTAATGTAGAATTGAAAATGAATGACAAATGAAAATTAATTGGATTTCATCTGATCGTTTTTTCCATTCTTTTCGAGAATGCATGGGACTCATTTCTCATTCATTTTTACAATGATCTATTCCTATGAAGAAGAAAAGTTTTGCCAAGTGATTGCATATTTCAGTGTGTACGCACAAAAAGATAACATTCCTACATTTAGAAAACCAGAGTGGTTAGTAGAAATTTTCAACACTGTCCCAATTTACTAGACTTAGGACACATCCCAGTGGCTGTACACTTCCTTAAATGCATCCAAACCACTAAATCCACCAACAAATGGTCCAGGAACTTTTGGGCGTGTTTTATCATGTGATGTTACATTAACAGAATCTCTCCTATCTGTATCTGCTGGCCTGTCAGGAAGATGTCTTGGATTGCTGCCTAAAGAAAAGTTGGATACCAGTGTGTTTGTCAATACTACAATTTGGTTTGGCATATCCTATAAACCAAATCCATTGGGCAGTTTAACATGTACGAATCACTCAGTCTTACTGGAGAAATTGGTGTCTTTATAGGCTGTTTTTTTAATTTATATATTAATGGTAAAAATATTAGCCTGACTGTATTTGGACACATTATCAATGTGAATTGTTGCTTTCTATTACACTCAAACAGCTAGACTAGGAATTTTGTAAGCCTTGTTTCCGTTCAGTTTCTCTCCCATCTATTCCTTGTGTTGTATTTTGGGCAACAGCATCATTGTGCCATTGGTCATGGTTTGGATTCCTTTGGGCCACAGTGCTGGTCTACAGTGCTGTTCTAGGGCAATTTCTTCTGTGAATTCATCACATTTGCACTCTGCCAGTTGTGATAGAGGCACAGATATTTTCACATCTAATTTTCTGCGCTGCTTTGTAGGCTAGCAATCTAACAGGTCAAATAGAAGGATTTTAAGGGTGTCCAGGAAAAAAAGGGAAATTAATCATAGTAACCCAACTATATCTTTCATAATGTGCTCTGGAGAAACAATCAATAAAAAGGCCAATTGATACAAGAGTTTTCAGAATTCAATGTTTGCTCTATATTAATCAGTTCTCTCTCTCTCTCTCTCTGTGTGTGTGTGTGTATGACAGAGAATATTTACTGAAATGCTATGGGGATAATATTGGGGAGTGGAGCGGGCATAGATTACTCATCACACATTTCAGACATTTTAATCGCTAGATTTAGCCCAATTTGCAAACTTTTTGTTGATTTCAATAAAGTTACATCAAGAATTGAAAAATCCTCCTTAAGTGGTTCTGCAGTGAGAAGTGTGAGGTTCCAAATGATCTCCCAAGATTCTTAACAACTGTGGTCTCTGATTAAATACCCTTTGTGTCTAGGGAGAATTCTGAAATAAATTGCAATAGGTAAGGGAAATGTAATTGTAGAACAGTTCTTTGCATACAGCAAGTTTCATCTCTGCAATTGTCTGTAGGGCTAGAAAAGTCTGAAACTCAAGACAAACATCAATGATGGCAAATATCATTGAACTACAATAGGTGGACCAGTGGTCTGACTTCAGCTGCTTGAGATTTTTAACCTTTTTGTTTCCCATCTCTTCTGAATCTGGTTTCAAATGCATCAAATTTGTAAAGTTTTTATAAAAATATTTTGTATCTACTTGAACACAGAGAAACTTTGGAGAGATACAGACATGTTTACTCATTTGTGGGTTAAACAAGCTTGCAGAGAATTGCCAGCTAATCAAGATTTGCCGTACATGGTTTAATTGTTTTCCTTGCTTCTATGCTCACCATCATGGCAAATTTCCAGTGTCTTTAAAATTGCAGCGTATTGGCAATTCTGCATTTGGGCTGCTTTTTGTAAGCAAGCCATTATATTGCTACAATGGGGCCTTGGGAGATGAGAGATGCAGGACAGGCCACCCTTTCAAAAATAAGGCAGATACATTGATGTTTCTGGGACAGCTGTCTAGAAAATGGTAACTCCTTGTCAGCTTATACAGAGCTATTGCCAAATATTTTGAGATAATTTACAAGAGCAAACCCCCTGGTTATAGCATCATTTGATCACTGAGGCTCATGTAGCACAGAACTACGGCTTTTTCTGGAAGACCTTTCAGATAAGGCTCCTTGTTAAATATAAAATGCAGTGCAATTGTTAAAAATAGGACTCAGTTAATGGAATTGAGAGACAAATACTAGGATGGCATTAACTGATTAATGAACTTATTTAAAATGATCCTGCTCCAAAATAATACAAAAGTGCCTGCATAGAAATCTGGTGAATGTGCTCACTCACCAATAGCATTGACATTTTATCTATGAAAAAAAAATATTCGTGTCATCCTGCTTTTCTCCCACAAAATATTTGAAATTTTGAGTATAAGATACATTTTTCTTTGACTCCTGATGATTTCAAAGACTTGTTCTTATAGTTTCAAGATTGGAAAATCTTTTTTTATACCACTTCTAGTGGAAGGAGATACCTTCCAGTTTGAAGCCCTGCCTTGCCTTGAGAATGTATCTATTGGTCAGCTCCATCAAAGACTTCTTGAATCTCAGATCTTCATCGTATCCATTTTACCATTTTTCCCTCTGGCACTTTTTCCTCACATTTTACTTAGCTCACAGAAGCTCATTTGATCTTTCCCCATTGCCACTAAGCAGATGTACATCATAAAATCAGATGAACTATTCAGCATTTGGGTCAAGCCAAGAGACTGGCCTTCAGCAATATACCAACAGATCTTTTCATTTCTCTTGTTTCATTATTCTGAACAAGTGCCAGCCGATTCCGCTGATGCTGAATTGTAGGCAACAAGTTGCATGACCCAAGCAGCCCCCTGCTAAATGGCCTGGCCACTGGAAGGATGAGTGCTACCAATATAGGTCCATCAATGCTACACTGTTCTTTGCCAAGGGGACAACAGCCTCCAACTGTTTCAACTGGTTCTGCAATGTGATTTTCACTTTGAAGTTCTTTCGTCATCCTAGTGTTACACAATTAGCCTTTAAACGTGCCAGTGCTTTCTGTCAAGCTGTTGCAGGCTTTGATCACTTTTACTTTTGGGATTTTGCTTCCATGTATGACTCTGGAGGCATATTTATGCAGTGGAGTAGATTGCAGGAAAAATGTGCATGAAATTCCAACTCTAATGTTTTTTAAAAACATTATGTAACTGCTAGTTTGACAGATATATTGTACTTGAACTGAAGATGTGCTGCCATCATGTTAGACAGCTGACTATCTAAAAAGAATATTGAACAAGGGTGGGAGTAAACTGCCAGCAATTATAAAGTACAAAAATAACAGGAAAATGAAAGACTCAGATGATATCCATCTGCAAAATAGAACTGCAGGGAAGAGAGAATACACCATTTACCAAAAGTTAATTTGGCATCTCTCTCAAACATCTTTGGATTGAAACTGAATATTTATCTGATGAAAGGATTTACTGGAGCACTGTTAAAAAGCTTTCACACCATCTGTGTCAGCTAACATAAGTAATATATAATTATAATTATATATAATTAAGTAATATATAATATATAATATAATTTCATCTTTATACTAAAATAAAGGAGTATACTTTCTGTTAATTCAATCATAAACAAATCTTATCTATCTACACTATTAAAATAGAATACAGATAGTCCTCAACTTAAATAGTTCATTTAGTGACAGTTCAAAGTTACAATAGCATAAAAAAAAGTCACGTGATTGTTTTTCAGTTGCGACCATTGCAATAGCCACAAAGTAAATGGGGAAGCCAGATTCACTTTACTTTACTTTAGGCATATTTTTATCAAGCTGATTAACATGATGGCTCATGCATTCTATGGGTGTCACCCATTTCAGGTTTTATAATGGTTATTAACCTCAAAAATACCCCTTCCCATGTTAATACACTATTCACACAAGCAAACTTTCCCCAAAGAGTACTTCATCTGGATTAGCCAAGTGTTAAGATCTAAAATAAGTCCTGATTATACACCTTACAGTTCAACATCAAAGTCAATATGTTCCTCTTGAGATGGAATAAACGAAATAGCTTTAAGGCAGTGGAGAGTCTGCCTCCCTTCAATTTCTCATGCTGTTCTGGAGCAGTGTGGTAATTATGGGGGGCCTCAGTGACAGACAACACTCACCATCTCTTGGGCTGAAGGAGCAACAAGCATGAGAACAGAATGGAGTAGTACAGAGATGTCAAACTCAAGGCCTTGGGGCCGGATCCAGCCTGCGGGGTACTTAGATCTGGCCCGCAGGACCACCCTGGAAAAAGCGAAGGCCATCCTGTGGTGCTTTTGCCAGGGAAAATGGGCTCCTGAGCTCCAATTTCACCTGCCAAGGCCTCCTGCAACCCTCTGCCAGCAAAAATGAAGCTTGGGAGTGATGTGCAGCTCCATTTTTGCTGGCAGACAGTTGCAGGAGGCCGTGGCAGATGAAATTGGAGTTTGGGAGCCTGTTTTTGCTGGCAGAGTGCTCAGACCACCACAGGTGCCCCGACATGAGTGACGTTAAGCTAGCCACACCCATCCCGGCCCACAGAGGTCAAACAGAACCCTCATTGAAATTGAGTTTGACAGCCCTGGACTAGTAAGCACTCTAATGGGGTGTTTGTGAAGAAAAATTAAGACTGTTGGATTTTCAAGTCAATTCATTAAGAAGAGATAAATTCCAAAGTTCAAAACTAAAATTCCGCTTCTGGAGGAATTCTGGAGAAAATTGTCAAGAGGAGCAAAAGAAAATCAACACCATTCCACTTCTACCTTAAAGCTGAATGCAGCCAACCCAGATTTAATGGGGCCTGTTCCCAACAAAAAGTACAAAGTTTTGCAATGTCCCTCCTGCTTTTTCAGGAGGCAACTGGACTTTTTTTTCCTTTTGAAGATGTTTCGCTTCTCATCCAAGAAGCTTCTTCAGCTCTGACATAATTCCCCATAATAATGGGGAATGGAAGAATTTATATTCCTTGCAGACAGCTGCTCATTTTGCATCCTTTTAGAGAGTCCTTGAAGCACTTGGAGGCTTATGGTTCCTGTAGTCTGCAATTTATTCCCTTCTGGAAATCCATTTCTACTCCCACACCATCCAAAGAGTGTTCATCCCAAAATTGTGCAGCTAAAAGTCCCTAGAGATTCTCAGTCATCCAGGTCATGGTTGTACCAAAGGCGCTTTTTCAGGCGACAACTGGGCTTTCTTGTTTTTTTTCTTTCAAAGACCTTTCCCTTCAAAGAGAGCCATGACTCGGATGACTGAGAATCTCTACATACAGACTTTTTAAGTTTTGCAATGCTTTCTCCGAAGAAACACTGTAACCTCCCTTCCCGTTTAGAGAAGCCACGATTGCCCCCCCCCGCCCCCCCCCCCGCGTTGAAGGCAGAGCGGCGCTTCTTTTCCTCAGTCACCCTTCAAACCGGCTGTGTTTACATTTTGCTGACAACTCCACGTTGCCGGGATTCTCTCCCTTCTCATTGGCCGAGGCGCGCCGCTTGACTCCGCCCAGGGGCGGAGTCCAAGCGCCAAACAAACCAGCGGGCCCGGCTGAAACCCGGGGAGCGTCGGGTTCCCTGAGGCGCTGCTGCGCCGGGTGGTGGGGGTGGTGGTGAGGTGGGGTGGAGGAATCCCTGTATCTCGCACGTGGGAACGAGGAAAGAGTTTGGGAAGAGGACAAGCGGGGCCTGACCTCGGGCTGACAAGGGGCTTCGTTTTATGCCTTGTGGGCTCATTCCCCGGGTGCCAACCTGGCATCTCACCCGGGTATTTCCAGGGAGAGGCGGATGGTCTCTCCGAGCTACCGGTGGCACCAGGCCGCGAGCCGAGGGTGGTCAGTCCTGCAAGGGAGCCGCTCGAAGCGGTGATGTCAGCCCAGCACATTTGGCGGGACTGATATGGGGAAGGGAGTCCGCGATTGCGCAATCGCCGTGTGGGGTTTTTTCTTTTTCTTTGGGGGGGGTTTGTTTAGAGAATGAAGCAGAGCATCTCCGGCTCGCGCTTCTTTCTGCGAATCGCGCCGAGCGGGTGCAGGAAAGAGACCTCCGCCTCCCCCCCCACCCCCGGTTTTGAGGAGCGGCTTTCAAAGTCTTCCTTCCCTCCACCTGCAAAGGGGGGAAACAGCAGCCCCAGACTAAGCGGGGCTCCCGTTGCTGGGGGTGAAAGGGAGCGGCCTTCTCTGGCGGAGGCAACCCCCGGGGCCCTGGATGCGGATTGAAGCGCCCGGAGGAACAGCCTGGCGGGAGAATCCGCAGCCCGGGAACCGCAGGCGCGGGCTGGAGGGACGAGCCGGGAGCCGCGCTGGCGCATGCGCGGACGCGGCCCATATAGAGCCTTGGCGCCGGCGCCAGCTGAGAGCAGTTCAGTTTCTGCGCGGCCGGAGGAGCTGAGGTGCGGTGCGCGGGGGCTCCGGCGGGGAGGGGGGGGCAGGATGCCCGAGGGGGCACCGGGGGTGCTGGAGGTTGCCCCTATCCGGGCTGCCCCCCAACCCCACCTACTGGTTTTGCTCTGGCACGCGAGGGTGGGGGGAGCTGCTGTGGAGATGCTTTCAGGGGGGGCTGTGCCCCAAGATTCTGAGGGGGGGGGTCTTTAGGGGGGGCCACGGGGGGGCGCGGCAACCCCACAGCGATTGGCAGCGGGGCCGAGGCGCGAGACTCCCCGCCAGTGGGGGGGGGGGGGAGGGAAGGAAGCCAGAAGGCGGGATGCACGCCCGCCAGCTCTCCGACTTGCATTTTTGGAGGGAGAATGAGGCGGGGGAAGGGAAATAACGGGGATCCCCAGCCCATCCGATCTCGGGGAGGTCAGCTCGGAGGGTGTCGTGGCGGGAGAGAGGGCTGTCTGCCCCTCGGGTGGGAAAGGGCTGCTTCTGGGCGGTTTCCTATCTGCCGTCCCCTTCCCCCCGCCCGGAGGGAATCCCGGGGACGAGAAGAAGAGGCGCTTTTTGGGGGGGGAGGGGTGAGACTGTGTGTGTGTGTGCGTGCGTGAAGTCTAGCCTTATCCGAAGTGTGTGTGTGTGGGGGGGGGGGGCTTATGAGCCTTAAAGCGGAGGGGATATCCTAAGGTAAGACCCGGCTCGATCGGCCTGGCTTTGCTGGGAGTGCTCAGATATTTTTGGAGGGAGAGAGCCGGACTCCCCCCCCCCGCGTTGCAAGAGGGTGGTGTGGGTGGTGGTGTGTGTGGGAGGGGGAGTCCTCCCGCCCGTTCATTTCCCGGGCTGCCCCAGCAATTACCCTTCTCTCGCCCCCCCTCCCCAATCCAGATGGGGTGCCGGGCATGCGCGGAGGTGGAAGGCGCTTTCTCACCAGAAGGCGGGAGTTAGAGAGGGCCACTTGAGGGGGGTGGGGGGGGCTCGTCTGTCCTCCAAAATGCACCCCCCACCCCCGCCAACTTTTTTCCCGGGAGTCGAAAGACCGCCTCTTGCTCGGTGGGGTAGGTAAGGGAAGCTACGGCTGTCCGGACTTGCTCTCTTCGGAGAGAAACCTTCATGCCAAGAGCGGGGAAGGAATCGGGGTCCCATGGCTCCCTTCTGTCAAAAGCCTCTCTTCGACTGGTGTGTGTGTGTGCGACAAATGGAAGGAAGCACTTTTTTGGTGTCTTTTTCCGAATAAGCCACCGAAGGGCGGGAAAGGTTTCCTGTTCTCTTGTGTGACTCGGTTTAAAGGGGTGTTTCCACCCCAACCCCGGGTTCCCGCTTGCGACCTTTCCTCCCTCCGTTCCCTCCCCCAGTTGTAAATAAAGCAAGGCGTTATTGCACCCCACACTTCTCCTCCCTTTTTGGACTTGCGTCCCCCGGACTCAGCGACCATCGGCACTTGGGAGGAGGCTCAGAGCCTGAAGCCTGCTGCCGTTGCCGCCTTCTTCACTTACCCGCTCTCTGCAAATTGGCGCGGGGTTGTTAAGAGCCGAGATACGGGGGCATCTGACGAGCTCCGGCCTCTTTTGCTTGACGAGCAAAGGCTACAGAACAAGATCGGCAGAAAGAAGGAGAGGGGTGGGGGAGATGTTGAACTTCTGTATTGTTTTTGATTTCCCGAACCAAGAGAAACCACAATGTATCTGTTTGTAGTCATAATGAGCTGCCATAATAATAATGGGTAAAATAAAGGCTAGGAGTTGTACAGTAGTCAGCATGTATTTCTGTGCCTATAAAAGTTTTCAGGTACAAAACCTGGCTCCTGATAATGAAGGTGCAGTTATGCTAAGTTCTCAAACTGCTGATTTTCTGTATATCCTCTGTATCTGTATCTTATTGGATTGCAAAATTCTCACTTCATTGTAACAAATACTGTACAGGGGCTCTACTATTTGTAGTTGCTTTCAAGAAAAGAAACAAGGTGCCTCAAGCAGGATCTTTAAATATAGTACAAAATGGCTACTGTGAGGCAATAAATAGTACAAATAGGGAACCTGAAATTGACTAGATGCTTGCAAAGATGGAAAGGTAACCTTTATTTCTAAGGGGTTAGCCTAGTGTTTCTCAAGTTTGGCAGCTTGAAAATATGTGAACTTAAACTCCCAGAATTCCTCAGCCAATAATTCTGGGAGCTGTAGCCCACATCTTCTAGCTGCTATGGTTGAGAAATACTGGTTTAGAGAAAACTGCTGTCTTAGGTTGAGACAGTGTGCCAGTCTCCCAATTCGATTCACCTGATTCAGGCATGCACAATTTTTGCAGGATGAAACATGACTAGTGTGGGCAGTTTGCCCAATGAATTTTCTTTTCCAAGCTCAGGCTTTTCAGGAGAAACAGGAGCCTGTCTTTCCAAGGAGCACCTGTTTGTTCTGGTTGTACATTTGTACATTTCAGAACACAGATTTTAGAAATATGTATTTGGATGTGCCACACATTTGTTCATTGGTCCTTTGTTGTCCTTTATGTTACTGTAGCAAGTCTTGGTGCAGTACGCAGCTGGATAGAGACAAGTTCCCCAACTACTGGGGCACAACGAATGAAACACTTTTTCAGAATAAGTAACTGAAGGCCAGAAATTTTACAAGTTAGTATTTAATGGTGAAATTGTGGCTTTAAATTAACATCTGATCTTCTGTTATTTTCAGGAAATAATCTGGAATTTCCAATAAGATGTCCAGGCGAAGGTAATGATCACTTTTGTAATATACAATGCAGGTAAAGCAGTGTATTCTTCTATGTCTCTGATGGAATAAATTATCTTTCCTTTCTTGCAGTAGCCGTTTGCAAGCTAAACTGCATCAGCCATGCCAAGTCACATCTCCAGAAGAACTGCAACTTCAGAACAGAAAAAGGAAATCAATGCAGGTGGGTTGGAATGTTAAGAGGCACACATAGAAAAAAGTTTGTGTATGAACGGGGGTGGCCTTATGCAAAGACCAGTGAATAATTCAATACAGTGGAGTCTATAGGGTAGACCAAGGGTAGGGGAAGAATAACAAAAACAGTATTTCTGCTTTTGTAAGCGCATTGTGATATTGTGCATACATAAAAACGAGGCAACTCTTGCAGCATAATATTCTGACCCAGGCTTAACAGAATCACGAAACAGACTTTTGGTCCCGAAAAAAACCCTTTTTATTTGGTTACTGTGAATTTTTCCAGACTGAGTTTCCAGTTGAAATACTTGGTAAGGAGTCTCTGTATGGCACAAACTCAGATAAGCTGATCTTCACAATAATGAACAAACTAATTGTCTCCTACAAACACCATTCCTCTTTTGCTGCTATTTATTCCCTATGGGAGGGACCATTTAGTGTCCACTTGTGCCTTTACTTTCAAGTTGACCCCTGCTCCTTAGTTGTTCCCTTCTCCTGACAGCTCTGTGCATACGAACATCTAAAACAAGCTCCAGCTGTTCTTTCCCACTGATCTCTGACTCCAAAGGCAGCTGATAACTGTCGGATGGGCCTGGCCCCATCTCTGCCTCTGATGCAGAGCACCTATCAGAGCCTTCCCCAGACTCCAGGACTGGCCCAAGGTCCTGCCCAACCTCCTCACTATCTGAGTCTGCCGCCAGCTCTTCTGGCAGTTGGCGGGCCATAACAAATGTTGCAATGCTGTTTTTATCGTTCTGACAAAATCAAGCTCCTTTGGATGCAACTGATTTAAGTCCGTGTGTGTGTGTGTGTATGTTTGTGCATATTTATGTATGTATGTATATGGTATTAGCATCTCAAGCATATGCCATAGATCAACAGTGCCCACACTCTTGACTTGTGAGCTACTTATAAAATGACCAAGTCAAAACGAAATACAAAACTTAGGCCAGCAAGGCTTTCGCAAGGCATACCTTCTGATAGTTGGAGCCAGGCCTCACACATGGCTTGGCCCATTTCTTTTGCAGCCAACAAGTCTTTCCTGAAGGCCTCTGCAGCTGATAACAGAGCTCCAGATCATGCAATCTACCCACACTACCTCTGCGATCGACTGGTAGATTGCGATCAACGTATTGGGGACCCCTGCTATAGATCTACAAATACTAAGGGTCCAATTCATTAGTGCATTTATACTTGTTTTTTTCCTGAGAAATCATGTTGTCTTAGATGGAGATGTGTTCTCAGCTCCACCCCAAAAATCCTGCAGGGTAATTTGAGAAGATTGATTGTTCCAAACACACACATGAAATCTGATTGAGTGGGACCTTGGGTGCATGTCTTCCTGAATAAAATCTGACACCTTAACTATGACCTGAACCTGCCTTTTCCACTGACCCAATTTTACTTTAGAGTGACACTTGTCAGGGAAACCTCAAATATATGGCAGTAGTTCATACATCCAGTGGAAATATTTGACATAATAAAACAAATTTACCCTTTGCCTATTAACTATATTAGATTGACCTTGCTTGATTATAAAAAGCTTAAATTATTTTATTTCTTTTTTGATTAACAAAAGTGTATGTACAGCTGTTTAATAATCATGAAACAAAGTTGGATAGATATCAGGATCTGATAAATATTTTGAAAAACAAGTCATGCAAAGTCTTATTGTTTTTGTCCCTGGGTCCCAATTGTTTTAGAAGCTCTTGATGAATCTGAAGAACTGGATATTAGTTCATTGCTGCTTAGATATTAATGATTTGTGTTTGTTTTCCAAAGGACTCCAAGATAGATGAAGAAAATGTGGGATATCAATATGAAATTAAGGTATGGTTGGATCTGTATAATACTGCTTTGAAATATAATTGGATTCTGTTCTTCAGAATATGGTAATTTAGAAAGTATACGTGGATTCAATATAAGGGGAAGATTTTATTCACCCCTGTATTGGCAGAATCTAATATTAATAAACATGTAAGAAGGGAATGTATGCTTCTAATGTTATAATTTGTTTATGAACACCATTTTTCACTAAGGAAATATTGCATTTTAATTTCCAGAATATAATTGCTTAGTTAAAATGAGTATGGGCTGATAACATAATATGAATAACATAAATCCATATTAAAAACTGTGTTTTTCAATGGTGGAATGAAGACATCACTGTTTGCCAAAAAACTATCTTGAGAATTCTATTATTATCTTATTTTTAGAACTGTTGGCCATCCACAATATCAGGCGGTGTATCTCCGTGCATAATAATAGAAACTCCACACAAAGAAAGTACAACCACAGACTTCTCCAGATTCAAGAAATACAGATTTAGAAATCTCTTCATAAATCCATCACCTTTACCGGACCTTAGGTAAACTATATGCTGAAAATAATTTAAAATATTGCTTTGTATTGATATATTAATGGAGAAAATTGGATATCCCTTCAGAAAGCCTCATTTACAGCTATGGTTAAACTATACCTAAGCATTAATGCACTGTCTAAAAGACATATAGCTGTGATGGCGAACCTATGCCACAGGTGCCACAGGTGGCATGTAGAATGCGTGATTGCAAATGCGTGATTGCAGAGACCCAGCTGGTCTTCGGGCCTCCATTGTGCATGCGCATGATTGCAGCAGGAAATCCAGCTTGTCTTTGGAGCTGTCCACATGCACACGTGATTGTTCATGTGTGCATGAGTTCCTGCATGCAACGCATGTGAATTGCACATGCAAAAGCTGCATGCATGCACAGATGGTGTGGTTGCACATGCAGCACATGTGGAGGAGCCGCATGCAAGTGTGGGTGGCATGCGCAGAGCGCGTACTTTGGCACTCGGTAAGTAAAAGGTTTGCGACCACTGACATACAGCATATGTTACTTAGATACAATAGTTTCCTTAAATAGGCTTGAAGTAATGTCATCCTGCATTTGGACAACATACCTAAGAATTACAAGATATTGATAAACCATGCTTAGAAGCAGCAGTGCTTTGGCTAGCACTCGGTAGAACTGGGTAGGCAGAAAGTATTCCCTGCATAACTATTGTTAAGGAGGGTATATAAAAGGGTCACACTTAACTTGGCTCTAGTGATATATGAAACACAATAAAGAACCCACCAGTGCAGCTGTTTCAAATGTTTTGGTTTTAGTCTAAGTGCTCTACATATTTTCAGAGGTAATGCTAAAATCTCAAATCTTGATGGACAAATGCTCCTTGGAATGCAATTGACTATTTGCCAGGAAAAACTACCTGATTATAGTCACTTGAAGATCTTTCATTCCAGGTACACCTCTTGAAAATAACAGCTACACTTTCTCAATATGGTTGCTGTACCGTTTCTCCCCCCCCCACCCCATTTTGAGAAGGAAAATGGGAGCTCTGAGCTCATATTTAACAAAAAAAAAATCTCTTCTTGTGACCTCTCTTCTAAAGTATGAAATTGTCATAAAGTAATCTGTTTTGTTGTTAAAATTGACAAACATCAGAATATTTGTGCTGAGGCTTCAGGTGTAAATAAAATAGCTAACTGATTTTTAAAATGTGGAACTAATTTTGGTATGGTTGCTGTGTAATAAACATCCTATTTTTCAACAGACAGTAGAATTTAGGAATATAAATTCTCAAAAGTCCAGGACAAGCTATAGCTTTGCATAGAATATGTGTTCTATGTCTTGTTCATGCTATTTTTTTGTTTTCTGCTTTATCTACTGTTTTTTTGTATTTATGAAATATACAGTATTGAAAAACAACTAGGAAATGCAATGAATAAAATGGCACTTAATTTCACAGCATTTAACAGAATCACTGTTAAAATATGTTTTGTTTTAGAATATGTTTTGTTTTAGAAATTAAAAATAATAAATTGGGTTCACCAAACAGAAGTATTTAGTTTCAGAGACAAATACTTGTGCCAAAGCAAATTTGCATGTTTGTTTTTTCTTTTATCTGAAATTTTATTATTTATCTTGATTTTAGTTGGGGAAGTTCTAGAGAAGTTTGGTTCAACATTCTCAAAAAAGAAAACAAGTATTCTCACTGCAAGCATTTTACATCGCTACACTCAAATCTACAGCCACATATGAGATCAGTCCTACTGGATTGGCTTCTAGAGGTAAGTATTGAAATAAGATTGTAAAACAACACTGAGGGAACAGCATAGTGTCCAAGAACCTTAAGCATTTAATTTGTTTACTTTTAACAATAATTTCCTTGTTAGGTTCAAAGCACCTGTTTTAATTTAAGGCTTTAACATTACTTCTAGAACTTCAGTAAATAATATTAAAAGAAAAGGTGGATTTTACGATCAAATCTGAAACCTATCAGCCTTGTTCAATAAAGTAGCAAGAAAGAAAGGCGTTTTATGAACTCCACTCACCTATTTGCTTGATTTGTCTCCTTAAACTACTTTATTTATTTATTTATTTAT
>JAEANM010002803.1:0-23642 GCA_017656035.1 Myanophis thanlyinensis | reverse complement strand
ATGATGCCAATTACAGGCCTCTCTCATCTTTTTAAGTGGGAGAAATTGCACAATTGGTGGCTGACTAAATACTTTTTGCCCCACTGTAAGTGATTGGAGATAAGGATATGGAGGCATTTTATTGGGAGAAATTATGTGCAAAAAATGGGTATGCTGGAAAATCTGTACACAAGATTGAGCACATGCTGGAAAGTATGAATGAAAATGCATACTGAAAATTTATATGTAGAAAATAATAACTTAGATGATGCAGAAAATTTGATGAATATGTTGGAAAAATATGAACCTGAATAAAATAGAGTTTGACAGATATGCCAATTTTGCATGGTTTCTCCACACACAAGTTAGGAATAATGCCCATCTGGAACTTAGAAACCACTCTTAGTCAATCAGTGAAGACAGTGCAAGACACATGAAGCAAGATAAAACAACTTCCTTTTGCCTGACTAAAAATTAAATGCTAGAAAAAACAAACTTTAAAAAAAAGCATGTGTTACAGTATATTCTGGAGCTAATTGGAATTTCACTGATACGGATTTCAACTAAGTTTATAAATCTTTAAAAAGCATTTTAATAGTGTAAGTCAAATTACTTTATTAATTTCACCCATTTTAAAACAGTTTTTATTGGTTACAGATAAATTCTAATGTTAGTCTTGTTTCTGATTAAGATTAAATAATTGGCCAAGCTGCAATAAACTGAAGAATAAACTAAGATTCCTTGAGATGGCTGAACTGTGGGGGGTGGGCATTTTTATCCCTTTAGTTGCCTAGGATTGATTGGTGTCTGTGATTTTTAGACTATTCATAAATATAAAGTTTTATATTTGCAGTTTCTTATATTGTTATTTTTATCTTATTATTGTGCACTGCCACTTTCAGTGAGATGGGTGGATATATAAATAAATAATAAATATGTGATTTGTTTAATTTAACAAATCGCATTAAATTTCTTTCACGAAATTCTTATCCTGAAAACAGGACAAGAAGCAATGGGTGGAAACTAATCAAGGAGAGAAGCAACTTAGAACTAAGGAGGAATTTCCTGACAGTTAGAACAATTAATCAGCGGAACAACTTGCCTCCAGAAGTTGTGACTGTTGCAACACTGGAAGTTTTTAAAGAAGTGATTGGATGACCATTTGTTTGAAGTGGTATAGGGTTTCCTGCCTGAGCAGGGAATTGGACTAGAAGACATCAAAGCCTTCAGTTATTCTGTTAAACTATCCCTGTTCATAGCAATGCTCCTTTAAGTTCCATGCATATTTTTAACTCTTTCCCCATACATTCCGAGAGCTGCACAAACCAAATAATGAAAATTAGTGGAGGAAAAACATTTATTTTCAGTCATGCCCCAAGTTTTGACTTATTTTTATGGAACGTACTTTTCAAGCAAATAATATATATAGTAAATAGAATACATATACAATGGTGGACAAATTAGATTTTCTTTCAGGTGCAAATAGCCCAAAACTTGAAAGAGTACTTCTGTAAATTAGCAATAATAATGGGGACAAGGCCACTTTGGGTTCAGTTGAGCAATGCTTACTTTTTACATCAAATGAAACAAACATTATAAATTGTGATAGTACCTCAAGCCAGCTTGATAGTACATGTTGTAGTCACCTTACTGAAACTCAGCATGTTTCAATGGTTCAAGAATGGTACATTTTAGGATGATGTTTGTGTCTTTTTTGCTATTCAAATATTGCTTACATATTCTATATTAATCTGATTTTTCTCCTCCTATTGCTCCTTCTCCTCCTCCTCCCTTTCACTAACCCAAACCTTTTCCCTAAATTTGATATCTTGCAGCAAGCTCCAACCGACGTGGCTCGACCTATTCTCATCCAGATAGCAGAATCTGCATACAGATTTGCCCTTGGTTCAGTTGCTGGAGGTTAGTGAATTAATGAATGAATGACAGAAATATTAGCTTGACTTTTTTTCCCCTCTGCATAGCTTTCGACCTTCATTATCCTTTTTTTTTTTTACACAAAGCTTTTCATCTTATTGTCATTGCATCAAAAATAATTTGACCTTAGCTATTTGGATTCTTCGCTGATTGACTGATGGATTGATTATTGACTTATTTTTTTAATATTTAGCTCCTTTTCATTAAAATACAAATGGTCCAGGATCTCTCTGCTTATAATTGTATGCAGTATTCCTGTTCAGAATTTATTTCAGCCAAGCCATTTTTTGCCCCAGAATCCTTCATTTTATTCACACAACCGTCATCAGCTTCCTTGCCCCTTGAATATGCTCAGAAGAAACAGAAGAAATTACACACAGAGACACACTTTTCATGACAAAATGCAATTGCATGAATTATGCCAATGTCCCCAACTCAGACTGTGAACAAGCCAGGGCAAGCATGGTTTTTCTTATACCTGAGGGTAAAATACCATAGATTCCTGTTCTTTTCTTTCAGAGTAAAAATACAATAATAAAACCTTAGTCTAACAAGCTATTCATCTTCTGACACTCAAAATTATCTCAGTGCTATTATTACTTTCAAAAAAGTAGCTTATTTTATTGTTATTGTTACTAGTGTTTTTACTTTTGAGTCATTTTGACTACTGGTCACTGCCAGTGGTACAAGTTCTGGCAAGGTTTTTGGAAGTGGTTTGCCATTGCCTTCTTCCTAGTATTGACAGGAGAGGCTGGCCCAAGGTTATGCAGCTGTGGAGGACTAGAATTTATGGTGTCTTTATTTCAAGCTTGGTTCCTTGAACCGTCACACTAGACTGGCTCTCTGCTTTTATTTACAGAGACTTACATGCTACTTCATTCAGGAGATTAAATGGATTACAGTCTGCTTAGAGTAATACTTAGAGTATTAAGATTAACTACCATAAAATAACAAGCAAGGAACAGCAAACACTTCAACACAGGCAACAGAAAAGGTGGCAGCATATTAGTTACTGACCAGTTAATGTTTGGGGAGGATGCCTTCTTTTTTTCAGTTGGCAAAACTGATACCTTATTTTCGTGACCTGCTATGGTGGTACTGGTAGAAATGAATTTGTATATATTGTATGCCAACTAATATAATACTAGTTATTATAATAGGTGTGTATGTATATATGATGTGTGTATGTGTATGTGTACATATATGTATATATGTGTATGCATAGGTAGTCCTTTATTTACAACCACAATTGAGCCCAACATGTTGTTAAGCAAGACATTTGTTAAGGGAGTTTTGCCCCATTTTATGACTATTCTTGCTACAGTTGATAAGTGCATCGCTGCAGTGGTTAAGTTAGTAACCCGGTGTTAAGTGAATCTGGCTTCCTCATTGATTTTGCTTGTCAGAAAGTTGCAAAAGATGAATCATGTGATCCCAGGTCTTTGACTGTCATAAGTATGAATCAATATCCAAGCCTCTGAATTTTAATCATGTGTCCATGGGGTCGCAAGTTTGAAAAATGTCATAAGTCCCTTTTTTCAGTGCTCCTGTAACTTTGAACAGTCGCTAAATGAACTGTTGTAAGTCGAGGACTACCTGTATATATATCTGTGTGTATATGTATATAAAAGTAATTAATATATACTGTGTTATAAAGTGTCACTCTTAATACTGTACATAATGTCTTAATTGTAAAGTCCTTTGCTTCATTCTTCTTTTCATTTTTTCGTCAAACGAAATGTTAACAGAGAAAAAGGATATATGGCTTGTCCTTATTTAACTTTAAAAATAGTTATTTTCTTATGGCTGGTTGCTGAATGAATGATTGCTAAAACTCATGCAGTTTAGGTTCAGATTCTGGGGACATTTTGTCATCAGTTTTGACTCATAACTCAAGCAAAAGAAATTGATCTTGAAATGGGAGCTTCAGGAAAGGGAGAAGAAGTTCTCCCCTAGTCTTATTGCCATTAATCCCTAACATCCTGTACAATTTTCACTTTTTTTTACTCCTGTCAAATAAAAGCCAAGGGCAGTAAAATAAAATCTTTGAAATTCAGGAAACGTATGATATTGCATAGGAAGAAAATAAGTAGGGAGTGTTTGAGACTGGGTAGGATTAAACATTACGTTCTGGACTAGTCCCTCATGCAGTTTATGGACTCTAAATAAACCTGAGGCTGTAAGGCTTAATACAGAGGTTTTCTTTCCTCCTTATTTAACAGCGGTTGGAGCCACTGCTGTGTATCCAATTGATCTGGTGAAAACACGAATGCAGAACCAGCGTTCCACAGGGTCATTTGTTGGGGAGCTGATGTACAAGAGTAGCTTTGATTGCTTCAAGAAAGTGCTACGTTATGAAGGATTCTTTGGGCTGTACAGAGGTCAGTATCCAGATGTTTCAGTTCTAGTTCAAGAGATTTTATGCCTGTTTATATTTTCTTAGTTCTGTTCATCCATCTTGACTCCAAATGGGACCTTTCAGCATTCTCTAGGTTTTGTGCTACAAAACATGAACTGTATTGCACTGATTGTTACCAATTTGGATGATGTATTTTCACTGGGTCTGGGTCTGGCCCCCTCACTCCAATTTCAAGAGCAACAACAAATCTTTTCGCTAATATACTGTATTTTTTTCTGGACATTTTTTTCCACAAAACCTAACATAAGCAAGTTAATAAAACATTTAAATAAAACAAGCTTGTTTAACAAAGTAAATCTTCTCATAGTTTTTCATATTATGGACTTCTACTATTCCAGAACATTTTTATGGCTTCCAAATTATAATACTGTATTTTCTCCTTTGTATATGATTATGAGCATTTTTTTCATTTGCTAATTGTACTCTGTCCTACCAGGTCTGATATGTCTTTCTTACCTAGAGCAGCCTCTTCTTTGCAAAATGCACAATTACTTCAAAGCCTGCTGTCAGACACATTTAAAGTCCTTTGATGTTAACTAATAGCTTCCCCTTAACATATTTCTACAATATATATAGCAATGGTGATCAAGGGGTGAACCAAGTAGTTTGAGAAAAAACACAATAAATAAATCTCAGTAATCATGGGCTGGTAGATTGTATTTCCTATCTTTTTCTTGTAGCAAAGCACCCTAGATAGATAGATAGATAGATAGATAGATAGATAGATAGATAGATAGATAGATAGATAGATAGATAGATAGACCTCTTCAATTTTTTAGTGTCTTGATGAATGACTTGCCAGCAGTTTCATTTTTGACCATATAACTAGATGCAGTGATGAAACTCAGATCACAAAGACATATGGCACCTTGAGCATTGGGAATCATTGGAAGTATATCACAGCCACCAATGTGTAGCAGATTAAGTAAATCCCTAGAAGGAGCATTTATTTTATTCTGGAAATTCGAGTATCATTGAAATTCTAATTTAAAAATAGAACAAATAGCAAGGAGGGAAATATTAAAATGAAAGTGAGTTTGACAATTACTGTCTCTAAACTTTGTCTCATAGGAATCTCAGGAAGAATCTAATCTCAAAATATATTGTGTATCTTTCTATTTCACTAATAAAAAGCTTTTGGAATAATTGGTTTAAATAGATCACTGTCCCTGCGGTGAATTCTGTTTAGCAAATAAATTACATACATTTTAAAATGTTGCTTTATTTATTTAATAATCAGATTTATATAGCACCCAAATCATAAAAAAGATGCAGTGTACAATAATCCAATAAATGTGTAAACAGTCCAATAAAAGATACATATACCTTTATTTATTAATTCTATATGCCAGCCATCTTATTGTCAAGCAATTCTAGGCACAACATCATAAAACCAAATATGAATTTTTTTAAAAAAATTAAAATTAAGAAATATTAATTTTAAAACCAAAATACAGTGGGTTGGGCGGTGGCATCTTCTTCCTAGACCATTAATCATTTCCACCATGGCCAATCGGTACAATCAAGTTTTGAGATTCTTGTGACAGGGTCAAGAGAGTGGAGGCAGATTTTATCTCAACAAACATGATGTTCCTGAGGGTGGAAACCATAATAGAAAAAGCCCTTCTCCTGGACCCTGCCAACTGGAATTCCTTGACTGACAGGGTCTGCAGCAGGCCCCTTCTTGTGTAACCAGTGAATAGGCCAATCCTGTTAGGGTGAGATGCTTTCTTAGGTACCCTGGACTCATCCATTGACATCATTGATTAAACTGATAAACTATTTGCTTTAATAAAACCTTAACAGGTTTTCTTTATGTTTTTTTTAGTAAAAGTTATTTATTTTTCAAGCTTTAAAAGCAATAAGTTTGGAGTAAATCTAATTGATTATATGTATAGGGTTTTTTTTTCCTAATTCACAGCCTGTTCCAAGGCTTGCTATGTTACCTTCACTATAAGTCTTAACATTGACATTTTGGGATTCTTATTTTAACATAGCTCACTGTTGTTAAAAAATTAAAGGGCATGAAGCCATATTACTTAGAAGCAGTTCACTGATTTATTAATGCAATATTGTTACAGTGACCAGTTCTGTTTTCCTGAAATTTTACCTGTTTTTAAGCACTGAATGTGCCTACGGTTGAACATTAGATTTTATGATGCAAAACATCTGCTCTACTGCAGAGTTACAGCTGCTTCCTTCTGGCAAATGTTTCATTTCCAACCCCCCTCCCTCAATTATTTTGCTTTTCTTCTGCTTTTGATGGTTGCTGAGTACATGGTATAGAATGCCAGAATAATGTTGGTTTTTTTAAATCTTCCTCTGATTTTGGTTGATTGCTATGGTGCTAATCGAAAAACTGAACACATGTATACACATTTTAAAAAAATAATAATAAATGTATTAAATTCTTGTGAACACTGTTACCCTGTTTATACGCACTTCTAGGTTCTCACATTTTGATTCGTCTTAGAATTTTTTCAGACTGTTATTTTAAAACCTGCGGTCTATAGCATTGTCATTTACTTGCAATTAAAAATTAGTTTTTAGATCATTATGATCGTAAATGAAACAAACTTACGTTGTACTGGAAAATCCTTCAATGTTTGCTCCTCATATTCTTATAAATTGTCTTAATCCAAGAAGTTGTTCAAACGCAGTGCATTTTATGCTAATCTTCCTTTTTATCCATGCATGAGAAGTTTTGAAAATTGTTCTGAATTTTATCCAACCTGCTATTCTATGTATGAAATGCAAAAATGTTGAACAGGAATTCTAGATTATGAAAAAAGGATTTCTTTGGACAAGCATGCATCCCAAATATAAATGCTTGGATTTAACTGTGTACATCTTTGGAATGATTAATTTTTATTTACCACAACATAGCACACAGTATTTGTGCTGGGGTTTCAAATTTTCTCTCTTTGATAAGCATGGATTATACTATCTTGTGGATCTTAGGAGGCTATTTAAAAAAAAGGGGGGGGGATTTTGATCCTATTGAATGAAAGAAGGAACAGTTATTCCATACACAATTAATTCAGTTGAGGCATCCATATTAAGTCTCAAGATTATGTTTAAGAATCAGTCCTTCATAGAGGAGCTGCCAAGGATTTGCCACATCATTTCGTATTATCTATCCACATCTCTTCTTTATTATAGAATTTAATCTGGCTTGTATCATATTCAGCATGATTTTGTTGGATGCAGCAACATCCTTTTTATCAACTGTGTTTAATAAGCTATAAAACAACATTATGAAGCACCAGCCATTTCCCTAGTGTTGTTATTCTAATAGCAAGCTACAAAAACTTCTTTATTTTCTCAAGCATTTGAAACATGTTAGCCTATAAATTTCTTGGCTGTTTTCTTAAAATAAGTCTCATTAACTAATAGGGACATGTAAGTTTAAGCAGATATCAAAAATTTATACTTAATACCTTTTTTATACATTCTATATATGATGATGATGATGTGTGTGTGTGTTTAATTAAATTTAGTATATTTTACTCTGGCCTTGAAAACTACTCTGGAAGATCAACTAAAAATTGGTATATAGGCCTTTCTAAATAAATAAATAAATTTGGCCGAAGGAATGTCTTGATAGCCAAATTGGTTTATGTTAAGCAAAACCATCAATCCATTTTGCCTCTTTATGGCTAATGAAAATATTGGAAACATCCAGTTTGACCATCAAACTACAGAAATAAGATATCAGAGAAGTATCCCTGGTGGAAGCTATCCAACTTCTATTTGATTTGAATTTGAGTTAATTGAACTGTATTTCTATTAGGCTCAAGCCTTTCATCCTGCTTTCATAAATGGATCAAGTGTTAAATTGCTTACCAGCTATCAGATAATTGGCTCCGTTCTTAAATAGTTGAAGTTTCTAGTCTTTCAAAGATTTTTAAAATTCAATTAGAATTGATATAATTTAAATCCAATGTTCTGTATTCTGCATATGGGATGATAATAAGGAGATCTTGATCTTTTTTCACGGACATCCTTATACGTTCTTATTCTTAAGGTAAACATTTACTTTCCTGTCAAACTCAGTAGCACTTAGTCCTCAATCATCCCTGTTCCTCTTCCTGAATATAATTCAGGCGGTCTTAAACTTTGGTATACAAAACTGGATATAATACTTGAGGTAGGGATTAATAAAGCATTAATTCCTGTGATTTGGAAACTATACCTCTGCAATTAAAATTGTTTACTTTTTTTTAATCTGTTTCATACTCCTAACATTCATACTCATTTAGTAATCAATTACAAGGTATTTTTAAATACTACTACCAAGCCAGGTATCATCTATGCATTTCATTTGTATTTTTTAAGTGCATAACTTTCCATTTTTCTCCTTTTAAATCTTTTGTTTTTAGTCTATTTCCTTGACTTAATAAAATTACTCTGATTCTTATTTCTGTCTTCCTTAATATTAAGTGTCCTATCCAATTTTGTGTCATCTGCAGCACTTTCTCTTTTTCCAAGGCATTAATAGAAGGTTTTTAAGAATACAGAATCCATCTCTCAATACCTCTCTTTATTCCAACCCTAATTTAGAATTTTAGTATCTGAATGTCAAATTCAGTAGTACACCATACCTGCTTTCCTTACTTTTTAAAAAAATTATATTTATTGAGAGTACGTATATATACAGTACAAGTCAAATCTAAAAGTGAGAAAAAAGAAATAGGTGCAAGAAAGAAAAGAAATTAAAGTTATTAAATACTCTAACAGAAAGTCCCAATCTTCTCTCCAACAAATAATTATAATCTTATAGTCGTCCTTACTTTTAGATGTTATACAAATTCCTTCAACATGTCACTTTGTCCACATATTTTTTAATCCTCAAACTCATGAATTATGTCATTTGTTTTCTTTCACCAAATCTCTAGGTAGGTAGTCCTTGATTTATAACCACTTGTTTAGTGTCTATTCAAAGTTACTTCAAAAAAGTGAGTTATGACTATTTTTCATACTTATGACTTGCAGCATCGCCAAAGCAGATGATCAAAATCTGAATGCTTGGCATCTAGTTCACATTTAGGACAACTGCAGTGTCCCAGGACCACGTGATCACATTATGTGATTTACTAATAGCAAAGTCAATCTGGAAGCCAGATTCACTTAGTATCCATGATATGAACTTAAAACTGCAATGATTCACTTAACAACTGTGGCAAGAAGGCTTGTATAATATTGCAAAATTTACTTAACTACTATCTTCCTTAGCAACAGAAATTTGTATTGTAGTGATAAAGCAAGGTATAAAGTATAAAGTTTCAAGTCTTTCAAAAAAAATGTTGTTTTTCTTGCTTTCCCCATACTTGGGTCATTTGCTCTGTTTCAATGATTCACATTTTTATTATTTGTCCAAAATTTCTTAAAACTAATAAATAAAATTTTGACTAGATAATTCAGTATCCTGATTTTAACTCAAAAGTCAATATTCCATCCCTGACCATGTTTCTACTAGGTTCAAGCTTTCATCCTTCTTTTCACAATTGTTTTTTCTTTTTACAAAAAACAAAGACAGAACTTGAGCTGAGTAGTTCTGAATTATTAATGGTTCTCCGGTTGTTTTGGGCAAAGCAATTTCCTATCCTTTTCGCATGATCCTTTTAAAACCAGGACTGAGCGTAGTCAGTGGTCTTATGTGGTTCATGATTACCAACCTAGATCCACCCCTTGAAAACTGGCCAGATGTGACTTTTTTTTTCTACACAATAGGCTGCATTTCAGTGCACACTTCTTTGAGAACAAAGTCCACTGAATTTAGTGGGACATTGTAGAAAATGTACATATTGGTAATAACTATCAAGTAGCACATCTGCATGTAATTTCACTCATTGCAGCAAAAATAGATAATCTAACCTCGCTAGTATTTTGGACTGCCAGCTTCCATCAGCTCTGACTGTAACATGTTAGATTTCCATGTGGAAATCTGGAGACCATCAGATTGCCTACATCTTAGAAGTTGATAATCACGTATCGCAAAAATGAGGTCGGATTTTGGCAGTGTGGCTTCCCCTTACACAACCTGTTTTGCACAGCACTTACTATAAAAACAAATTATAATCATTATCTTAGTATTCATTTTTGTCTTTTTGAAATGTTATCAGCTAACTTGAGTATTCATTATAATAGAAAGGCAGAACATAATTCAAATAAATAAATGCCACATGCAAGTTATACCAGCAATGCTCGAATCTATTTTGTGTATGTTTTTATGCAGTTGTGAAAGAGGAGAGTAAGTATAAGAGAAGAAGGCTGAAATAAGAAATTCAGAAAATACAGATTCTTAATTATAGGAGCAAAGAGTAACTATCTATGGCAATCATTCTAATTTGTCTATCAGCCCACTTGCTCTCCTGGTTTTGGAGATATGGGTAAGAATTGATACAGTATTTTTATAAGAGTCCAAGCAAAATAAAGTAAAACATAAGGGTTTTTTCAATTACATTTTATCATTTTTTTATATTTAAATATATATAATTGTTTGAATCAAAGCAATATTTAATTTTGTGTATGTGCGTGCATGCGTGCGTGTAAAGGGTATTTTATATAGTATCCTCACAGATAATCTTGCTAAACATAATAATTAAAAATTGCTCTTAAGATGCCATTCCCCTTAAGAAGTAAAATTAATAATAATCTATTTATTGGTCTACTTAACGGCTATATTTTTTTATATGTTGTAGGTCTTTTGCCACAGCTCCTGGGGGTAGCTCCAGAAAAGGCCATAAAGCTTACTGTAAGTTTAGAGCAAATCATTCTTAATGTACTATTTTCAATTTACAGTAGAAAGAGATAGTTTGGTTATATGCTTAAAGTGTGCATTGATATATTTTGCTTTCGCAAAACTATACTTGTACAATATGTTGTTACATATTAGTGGTTTATTTTCTTTTGTATTTGGGGTGAGAATCCTTCACGTGGCAATTTCAAATTTAAAGTTTGATGTTACATACTTCTTTTAAAAGCGCAGAAAACTTTATTGATACTTTTTACTTTATTGCCTATTTAACTGGAATAATTACAAAGAAAGAAACTTGTTAAGGCATTAATTAACTTGCCCATAAACAGCAGTTCAAATATTAAATTGTAATAGCTTAAAATAAAATTTATTTTTAACATTTTAATTCTATAAAATATTTCTACAAAAATGTATTTGTAGAAAACATTAAGTTCAGACTGACTAGTAGTACGTTTTTTGAAGAAATGTGTGGATGTAAAACTTTATTTTTTATGTATAGACATCCTCTGATATTTGAATTCTTCTTGTGCTATAAATCTGTTCAAGGTGAGTAAAACACACCCAAGGACGCAAATACACACACTAATTGCTGATAAACTTAAAATTTATACTTGAAAATATATATTGACGCTTTAAATTTAAAAGTTTATATATGTTTATTTTAATTTTTTTAAAGGTAAATGATTTTGTGAGAGACAAATTTATGCACAGAGATGGTTCTGTCCCTCTTCCAGCAGAAATTCTTGCTGGAGGCTGCGTAAGTATTTTATTTCTCTTTTACCAGGATGTTAAAGAAACACAATTACAAATCAAACCAAAAACCTTGGGCTTTAATTTGAACTTGATAAATAATCAAGCTGTTCTTAAATTAATCAGCTAATGGCAGCAACTTAATATTGGAAGGGAGAACAGTTTTGGTGTTTTTAAAACCTGTGGCTAAATAATTATTTTGTGTTGGAGTATTGCTTGGCATTTTGAAATCTAAATGGTTATAGATACGGTTACTTACCATTATATTCATCTAAAAGCTGTTTTAAGATCCACTTCCAGTATAGTATTTATCTTGTTTCATTTACTTCCTCTTCTTGTCATTTTTCATTCATCCTTTAAGTTTTTATCATCTAAATGTTGCTAAAGGCCACAATAACCTTGTTGTTCTATCATTGATAGTTTTTACAATATCAATTTGAGTGCTTCATCTATTTCTAATGTAAAATATAGCTGAAATGTTTTATACTTGTTCTGATAAACTGTACTTTAAAAAACAACTAGTCGTTCATTTGTTGAATGCAATATTTCTACCGATTAGTTTTGTCATGGCAGTTCCTATAATAATAACATGCAATATTGGGGGAAGGGGTGTTGATTTTTACTTTGTTTGAGCGATTATAAATCCATTTTGCATGAAATGAACTCTTGTTAAAGATAATGACATTTTAAAGACAGAGTGCTGTTCATTTAACTTACTTTGATCAGTGGGTAGGAAAAAGCTGGTGGAGCTCCAAGCTCACTGGTAAATTTCGGCTGTCATAAGAATGATGAGGTCACTCTTTTAAATCAGTTAAATTCCTGCTGAAAATAATATAGAAATACATTGCACCAAACTCTCTCTTAATAATAACAGAGAAATTTGTACATTCTTTCTTCCAAAAAGCACATTACGTAGGTAATTGTGCAACTATATTTATTCAATGTTATGTAAATAGGCGAGAGACCTAGTTGCTTTTTGCAATTCACCCTAGATAAAGAGATGCTCTGTTTGATCAATGACCTGTCATGTACTGCCAAATAGCTTACTTGCTCTGTAACTGAAGAAGTATTTAAGGGAGGGGTATTTTAAAGTTTTTAAAAGTTTTTTAATTATATACTTTCAATTTACAAGCAGAACTAATTTAATTAAAATAAAAAACTAAATGATGTCAAATAAGAATTGTCAGATGAAATCTAAGTAACATTAAAATATTATTACAGTATTTTATTTTTATGTACATTACCTTCATTGTCCACTGGATTAATTTTTCCTAAATAACCAATGTTATGTATTCTGTTCTATGTATGCAATGTCCGGAAGAAGAGCAATCTCTTTGAAAACCATGTTTACTAGAACTCTCTGCTGGCATTTTCCTCTAAAATTAATTATGTGATTCTTCATAATTTCCTGGCAGTAGATGTTTGATGACAAACAGCCTAAGGCTTCCTTTGAACTGAAGTGTTTAAATAAAGATCAGTGCCAGGTAGATAGGATGAGGCTTGTGTTGTCTCCCTGTGGGTGGTCTTGTTTCATTATGTTTTGGTATCTTTTTCAAAGCTGGATGCACAGAATTGAGATAGCTAGATCCTGCATAATGTATGTCTTTCTGCTTGTTCTAAATTAGTTTCCCCAATCTGATGGCATACAGATATGCTGTATACCAGCTTTCATAATTTCTCATGAACAAAGTTTGTGTCCATGCTATTGAGTTGCAAAAAAATGCAGGGCACTAGGTTAGGAAAGGCTGTTGTAAGACAAGCTTAAAAAATGCACCTGGTGATTGGTTTGTATATAGAGAACCTAATCTTGTCAAAGGAATCCTCATTTTAGAAAAGTTGTTGTAGAGCTACGTGTCGAGAAGGGAGGGTGAGGGTATTATATTTTTCTTAAATTTCCTTAATATTTTTTTTAAATCTCAGATAAGATGAAATGATGATAATCATGATTATGAACATGATCGTGATAGAGTGGTTGTGGTTTGAATCTTTTCCTTAGGGTTCAATTTTGTCATCCTAAAGATAGGAAGATAAATAATAATAGTGTATTCTGTCCTAGTTAAGCTTAAGTACAAAGTGAAAGATAAAAGAGACTGTAATTATTGAATTCAATTTGATACAGTGGGTACATAGTCTTGGGTTCAATAGTTGAAGGTGACCATAGAAAGACATAAATATAAGCTTCACCATCTTTCTTAAAATTGCCACTAAATTTTAATGTACAGAAACAAGAAATTACTAAATACTTAAAAGGGAAATCATAGTAACTTAATTAAATTTAAACCACATTTTCATTTTTATCTTGGCTTTTACCACTTTTTCAACTTAGTCATACCTACTATACCCTGACCTAGTTTAGAAGAATTGTATGCCCAAAGGCTAAAATATAGTTACTTAATTTATACTAATTCATTAAATATCTGTTCAGAAGAATCTCTTCAGAAGTTTATGTCTGCAAAATTTTATGTTTAGTATTTTGTTTTATACTTAGATTATTATGTTTTAAGGATATTATTATGGTTGGTCACATAATTGATCAAATGTTTAGAATAATTTGGCATTTTTATCCACCTACGAAGGACCTGGGTTAGGCAATGTTGTTTGTAATGTTAAAGTTTCATTGCAGATAAACCTGGCCTTTGCAATTGACTGTTGATAATTTGTCAGTGCCAGTGATGTTATCTTTCTGTATTTATGATAGATAAAGAGCTTTTCTTCTAGTAGTCCTGCAGCTACTAGTGCTGGCTGCTCTGCAAACTGTCCTGAGTTCTGAAGCTCATTTATTAACAGATGTCCAAGAACTTCAGCACCTAGCATGGTCCTTGTTCACCTGGGTAACAATTGATCTAGTAGGGATAAATTATGATCTTCAAATTATGTCTCACCATATTGTTTATTAGAGACACTCAGATGAAACCTGTCCAGTACATATGAACATATGGCATAGCTTTCATCTTTCTCACACAAGCCCTAAAGGGACTTCAAGGTAGTGCTTCACTGAGCTAGGAGGAGGAGGAGGAAGAAGAAGAGAATGCCCAACAATGTAAAATCACAGTTCTTTAGCTGGAGTTGACTTTCAAATACATCAAGTTCTTTCCAATAATTTAGGATATTGTAATATATTGGTGGGGTATATGTGTAAACCGAACCTTTGTGGCCTTTTGTCAAATGGAGCCATCAGATTTTATTTTTGTATGATACCCAGTGTGCTGCTGGCCATTGGGATCACCATGGTTAATTTAGGCCATAACACTAACTTCTACTTTAGATCTATTCTATCTTAGATGATATTTTGTTACCTTTTCCAGTTCTTCTATTCTACTATCCACTGATTATTAGTTTCAATATTTTGGTTAATCTTAAAGATTAACCCACTATCTGGGAAAGAGATCAGTTTTTCCTATAGTCAAGAGGTACATTGTCCAGGAATTCTAAATATGTTGACGGAATTGGTGTCTCATGAACAATTACACTTTGCTGTTTGTGATGGATTTGGCATTCATTGACTTTTGAATCATTGGGGATCTCACCTTGCAGGATGATTACTGAGAATTAGTATGCATTATTGACTTTTGCACTTATAACCACAAAGATGCTTGTTCCATTGAAGAAGTTGCCTATAGTTTCATAAACTATATTTTCTTAATTAGAAAACTGGAGAATTTTCATAACTCTACAGTTGTAATGCAGCTGACAGCATGGTCCATTATTCCTTCTCTCCTCCCCACACCCTGATCTCCCGAGTCTTAAAAGATCATTTTGATACAGGAAATTGATTATTGAGCAAATTACTTCATTGAATCTGTATTCTAAATTGTTTCTCATCTTTAAGGTCTTTTTTTTAAATAATTGCTGTGCATTTTTAAAGTTTTATTTAGTATAGTAAGTTTTAAACTGCTTGGTAATCTGCTTAAATCATTAGACATCTGATAGATTGATCTGGATTTTCTGTAAATTCTTTGGAACTTCCAACATGAAGTTCCTAATCGCTATCAGAGTTTTTAGGCTGCCTAAAGTTAGCATGAGAAAGTGTGTATGCGTGATGGGGGGGGGGGGGAAGAGGAGAGTTTACAGTTTTAATTTTTACTTTTGTATTTTTACAACTCTCCATTCAAAATTGCTTTGATGTTATAACTGCATTGCCTGATTTAAATGAAGCCGTTCTTTATCTGTGGTGTATATAAATGGATTGGGTGATAGTGATATTTCTGATGGAATTGCTTCTCTTGAAACCTTTTTGGTTCTAGGAGCCAAATTAAAAACTAATGTGAGTTATTTAGGAAATCTTAAGAAACTTAAGGCCAGTCTGTTTAGGAATGCTGTAAAAGGAATTGGGAATCAAAACAGTACTTACTCTTAATATCTGCATCTATCTAAATCAGGTGTCAAACTCACGGCCCATGGACCAGATGTGTCACACACTGGCCATGTCAATGTCCTGTTTAGCAAACAAGAAAAAAGCTGTGACATGTCATGTGATGACTCCATGACAATGCAAGTTTGACACACCTAATCTAAATAGCTATATATAGTCTCCCTGGAAATTTGCCACCTTGGATGAATTCATTTTGTCACCATCAGCTTTGGATCACTGTTAAAGAGCAGAAGTCCCTCAGAATAAGCTGAGATTCCATTTAATTATGTCATAGTGGTTAAGTAGCTAAAAAAAAAAACCAGTGATAAGGCATGCACTTCATAGGTATAAAGTTTAAAGTTCCATTATGTCTCGAGCAATTGTTCAACAGATAGATGAAAAATAAAAGTGAAAATCAATATCTTAAGTTCTATGTTGGCTGGCTATCTTCTTCAGTGAAAAAAAATCCTTTTCATAGCAGATTTTTTAAAACTCTAGACACCAGTGTAAGGAGGTTTTGAAAAAAGCATTTTTCTTGGTTAAACTACTTGTGAACAGAGCAGAAATATTTAATAATACAAAATGTTTCAATTTAGGCTTATACGTGGACATAGTTATTATTGCTGAAGTTTTGTGAGTAACAGGCAGAACCAATAATGTTATGTCTCCAGCAATCGTTCAACAGATAGATGAAAAATAACAGTGAAAACCATTATCTTAAGCTCTGTATTACCTGGCTATCTTGTAGATGAACTTTTTCAATTAAAAAAAGCAGATAAGTTACAAATAATCATGTATCATGTATGATATTTCGAAGATGTTGAAATTGCAAACAAAACATTTCTATGTAATTTTCTTTAAGAAGCACTGCTGAATAATATGCTGCATATACCTGTTTATCAAATACTGCTTCCACATGGCCATTTATGTGGAATTGCCATGTTTTGTGAGTACATGGTAGTACATAGAACAGTGTCATCTAAATCTGCCACATTATTCTCACAGCAAATGTGTCTTCACCTTATATTTGCAACTCCAAATTCCCATTATTGAATCACCAAGATTCAGTGATAAAACAATGAATAAACAATGATTTGACTATTCATGAGGACTAACAAGGAGACATGTTGTGACTATTTTTCTAGACAATTAATTAATTGACTTTTTGTAATGTTTGATTCCTGATATATATAATTGTTTATAACATTGAATTTAATCTTAAATTTATTAACCATTTATTTTAATCTAAAGTTGGTTGATTGGAGTGACCCATAAATTTTGTAAATGGTTACATTTTGAGTTACAATATTCTGAGAATTAAAACTCTTTAATACTTGTTGTAGCCTTTTCCCCTTGGAAAGCTTTGTCCTTATCCAAGTGTAGACTGAAAAAAAATGAACTCTTTAGTTCATTTGATTTGATAAATTACTTTATTTGGTAGGTACCTTCAATGATGATCAATTAAACATTTTTTAAAGCCAAGAAAATGTATTTGGGAGAAGTTATATGTATGTAAATTAGCATACAGTATGTTCTAACTTCTTTGTAGGAGCCAAATTATATTCAGTCTGGAATGCTTCTACTTCATATGTAATATTGGCTTAGGTAGTTGGATTTGTCAGAGTTGTAATTTCAATACCCACAAAGCCTGGGATGCTTCTTTTTTATTGACTTAATCACTCTTCAGAATTGGAAAAAGACAACATTGAAATCAGCTGATGCTTGTTATGGCAGGATGAGCTTCGTAGCTTCTGGCACATTTTACAGGGTCGAAACTGCTCATGTGAGTTGATTTTATCTTCAGACTAAATTAAAAAATGCTTTATTCACCACAGTCTAGCAACCAAAAGCAGATATATTATTTTGCAAAGCAGAATATTATAGGCTTTGTCGATGCCTGGTAATATTGCTTTCTCAGGTTTAAATTTCTTTGCTATTATGATTTAGTTCACATACATGAGTTTATGGGAGCTTTTAGCAAAGGGCTAATTGAATGATCTAATTAATTATTTAATTAGTTTTAATTACTTAAAACTAATTGATTAAAATTATGTACCCCATTTTTGGGGGAAACATTCAGGCCTTTTAGCTTCACAGGTTTATAACATTACAGAAATTTAGGTGATGATTGACCGATGTATTCTTTTGTAATTGACAAACAAAAGATTTGTATGTATCATACAGATATAAAAACACACAACAATTTTTAAAAATTGGAATAAAAATTTAACTGTGGTCAGCTATATGCAACCATATAATGCTGTGAAATTGTCATAATAATGAATAGAAATAATGCCATAGATTTAATTCAAGAATCAGACCTTAAAACACACGTCTGTAAATCATTAAATGTTACTATTCTTCCCAATAGTCAAAATAGACATATGTTAAAGGCAGATCCAAATGTTAATGTATCCAACGAACTTGCAACTTAAATGCTTTTATAATATATATAAAAAAGGTTTTCCTTTGATTCCTTGGTTTCATCTTTGAAGATGCTATGTCTAATAAAATGAAAATCATTGAGCCTTTTATTTTTACAGCATAACTGGTCAGACCTTGTAAAAAGTATTTTTCCTACTTAAATGTGCCATTAGAAATTAAAGCGAAGAAGTCTCCATCTTATTTTCTCAAGTTATTTCGTAACTTAATACAATGTTAGTGGAGATTTAAACATTTTGTAATGTTTTGTTAGATTTTGTGTGTTACTTAATGCAGTTTATTTTTAGTTTAGTTTCCTTTGCCTATTTATTTGAAAAACTTGTCAAGAAATTCTTAAGCTGTGTTACAGTCTCTTTTTTTTGACAGTTTAAATTCTTTCTTTTCAAATACGCTCTTCAGTATTACAGCTTTGTTTTTAAATAACAGCATTGCCATGTATCCTACCATTTTGATTTTGTACTCCTTTATATTCTGTGTAGTAAAAAGTAACTTGAAAAGGTGTCTTTCAAGTACTTATGGTCAAACATGGAGAGAAGATTACAGATGAGATGCAGTTGAGAATAATGGGAAGAATATAATAATGGATGATGGTGCTTATTTTAATGAACTTGGAATGATAATCTATTCTCTGTATTTCTAAAGTTAATAATTTCATATCTGTTTCTTGGATAAGATTTCACCAGGAAATCTCAAGGCATTAACTAGAATCAGAATTTGAAAAAGAGCTGTGTAAATCTGTCAAAAGTGATACTTTGGAACATGTAGAAACATGAACAAAGTAGTTATTTTTCATAGTTAAAGTCATCATATATAATCTTATATGCACTCACACACAGACATACATATTTAGCTACGAAAGCAGCCATATGAATATGAAAAAAGGTGCAGTTGCTTTAACAGTCGGAAAAGAGGTGTCTCTTGCTTCCCTGCCTTCTGTGGCATTTCTTTTTGAGGATTTGCATAATTTGAGAAATAGCATTTCTGAAAGAAAGCTGTAGCAAACTACTTCTATGTTTTTGAAAAATAAAATTACATGAATGGATCCATGAAATAACTATCGAGACTTTACAGTTTAATTGTTTAGAAAACGGAAAATGATTGTGAAATCTTGTTCCAAATACTCATGGTATCAGCTATTTAAATGAATAAATTAACTTATTTTTCATTTCTTAAAAAGTCTATAGAACTATTGTCTAATCTATCAATTGGTCTGTCTATCGCTGCCTGTCTATATCTATCATCTATCTATCTTTATCTTTTATCTGTCTCTGTTCATCTATCTGTTTATATCTAATTTAAGTGTGGCCTAACTCCCAATCACTTTATCATCCTAGGAAATCTTTGAAACTTATTAATTCATTATCCTATTTATTCATGTACATCCATCTAGTCAAACTAGGGAATTTGGCATGATTCGGCTGTTAAATGATATGCATATTTTTATTAAAATAACTACTGTTCATCTATTGATAGAAAGCAATAGAGCTAAAATATTTTTCTTCTAATTTAGAATATATTTTATACATTGTACTCACATAAAAATAAAATTATATTCCATAAAATCTAAATTTCAATGCTTTAGCAGTTACATCTTTTAGCCTTCTGAGTAGCTTCTTAAGATACAGAAAATGGGAAGTTAATAAAAGAACCTCATTTCATTAGGATGCAATCATCATATCTCAATGGTTTACAGTGATTTGAAAATCTCCCTCACTCTGTAGTTATTTTGAGTTGTGAACACCTCTGGACCCAAGAAAATTAGCAAGTTTACTTTGTTGTATTATGACAATCAGCAGAGCAGCATTGAACTCACACTTTCTATTGTGTCCTAAATGATTGAATGCTGCTCTTTTAGACAAAGGATGAATATCCTGGGTTTTTTCCTTGTTTTTCTATCCTGGGGAGTGCAGAGGAAGAATTAAGAAGAAAGACAGACACATGTGTTCAAGGTTATACTGCCATCGAGAGGTGTCTAGTGATATTGTGATTTATTTGTGGTTTTTTTCTAATTTAGTTTACGGTAGTTAGAATTGCCACTGAAAAAGTACAGAAACAGCTTCTCATTTAAAATATCTTAACCTATCATACAGAAATGGATATTACTCTTTTGTTGTGTAGCCCTTAAATTCTGAAACCCATTCAGTTTTTAACTTCATTTCACATTAAAAGAATAAAATATATATTTATTATTTATAAATGTAGAGCAATGTCACAACATAACATTGTAGATCTTATGCATAGATTATTGCATCTTGGTGTGTGTATGTGTCTGTCTGTCTGTCTGTATCTATGTATTTTAGGTTATAGAAGGGTCAAAGTAAATTCTTTTAAAGTAGCGTAACAGTTCTTGCACAATACATTACAGAATAGCTCCTATTTGTTAGAAGGTTTGTTTATAACATTTATCCTGATTTTTCTCAAGAAGCATTGTGTGGCATCTTAAGGCTTTTAATAATTATTAATATTTATATAATTATTAATAAAACTGTTATACAGTTATATGTTACTGATTGGTAACATGGGCTGATGAGACTAATAAAGAGTTCCATAAGTAAGCATAAATTTGAACAGCGTTCTGATAGACAATTTTTTTATCAAAAATAATAATATATTACAAAATATTGATGCTTAAAAGAATATGAAATTATGTGAAATGTTAAAATTAGAATTATAAAAAGAAATTGAAAATAAAATATTGTTTCATGCTTATTTGATGAATAATTGAACATTACAGAGCATTCCAAATTAATTTGGAATTAATTTGGAATTGTTGTTTTCCCTTTAACTTGAAACTTTTTCTACTTTTCAGATATTGCACTTCATCAGATTGGTTTAGTGTGAATGTGTATATTTCTATACCAGAGAAATGTGTATATGTAGGATTTATCTTCAGTTTTAAGAGGACAACAATTACCCAGTGGTTAGGGTTATTAAATTTACATGCTTTTCCTCCTGACTTCTTATAAGAACATATATGGCCATTGCTTGAGGCAGAATATTTATTTATATAATTCATTTGTTATTTTCATAATGCATAAAGAGCCTTTCACTGTGTCTCCAGATAGGGAGACTAGTTGTACAGGTATCTATGGAAGGACTTTCTCCATTATGGCATCGCAGCTTTAGAAAATGCTTGCTATGGAGCACCAAGCTAGAGGAAAGTTATTTCACTACCCATTTTCCCATTTTTGTTCTAGCTACACTTTCTTATCTTATCTAGCCCTAAAGGCAATTTATTGAGTTATTTATTTATTTAGTTTTTATTAAATATATTAAAGTGTTTGTCTGCATGCATGTCTGTGTGTGACTATTTTCCAGATTTTTAGCTAGGCAACTTTCTTGTTCCCGTCCAAAGAACTGTGTGATTGCAAAGCACATAGCATCTAGTGAGCACTACCTTGCTGATTTCTTCACTTTTGTCAGACTTCTGTTGAGTTGCAATTTGTAGCAGTTTTAAATTTAATATTTTAAATCTGGTTGCTATAACATGCTATGTTAAATCAAGTTTAGTTTATATTCAGTGGCAGAATGACACAAATTCATTTCTGAGGTAGAAAAAGAGAATACACCATCCCAGACCTTCACTGATATTTAATAATTGCAGTGAGATTGTTATATGCTCAAAAGTGTAAAGTTCTGATGCTATCCACAATAGAGCAAATGATTGATGAAGATGATAGAATTTAGAGACATGGCTATGTTGACTTCTCTGATTAAAAAAAAAGGCATCTACATTTAAGAATGACTGTAAACCTTTTATAGAATTTTGTATGAACCAGAAAAAAATACACATAGTTTGTGCCTTAAATAATTAGAAAAAAAAAGATAATATGAAAAAATAAACCCTTGTAACCATAGTGTTCAAAATAACTTTATAATTACATTTGTATTTGCTGCAAAGAAAATTAAATAGAAATCCTACTTCTTTTTAACTTTTCTTTCTGCATTTCTTTCTTTATGTTCCTTCTCTTTGTTTTCTTTAGTATGCATTAATTTTGCTTAGTTTTATACTCTTGTAATATCTGTCTGTCATATATCTTCTTCTTCTGTTGCCAACATGGAAACTCATAGCTATCCACCTGATTACTGTTGTTTAAGATATTAAAGACACAAGAATATTGTTAGTAGAAGCATTCTTGTTTTAATTATTTCAGAATAGGGATGATACAGTTGCAGCTCATTAAAATCAAATAGAAGGAAATGGCTAATCTCATATCAGTCATGGAGAATACTGGAAAAGAGTGGCCCAGAGTGGACTTTTAGTTACATATTTGGCTGAACATCAGAAACTAATGATTTGGCCTCTAATAACCCCAAGTATTACTGTTGATTTCAAAGACTTTTAAGAATGGAGTATAATCTTTGCCTTGTTAACGTAATCCATCTGTATCAGATTCCCTCCATCTGTCTGAAGAAAACATTTTCTGAGACCATGTCAGCTATGGCAATATTCCCATCATGGTGCCCTCCAGATGTTTTGGACTTCAAATCTCAAATATAAATATATATAATTCTCAATCAGTAGGGCCTTCAGCCATTCTGACAGAACATTATGGTAGTCCAACACATCTGAAGCGTCATTAGAGATAAACTCTGCAGTAGTGATGGTCTATAAGTACAAAAAGAGATAACTTTTAGCTTTGTAGCTTTTTATTAGAAACTCGGTGCTATTGTGTACTGTGATATTACCTGGTAAATAAATGAAAAAGCTATTCTTCATGAAGTATCCTTGCTGAATCTGGATATTTATCCACCAGTAGCCTTCCAAATCTGTTCTAGGGGGTTGGGGACAGAGGCATTCAGGAATAGAGGAATAGAATTCAAGGTGCTGATTCTCACTTTTAAGGCGCTCCATGGTTTGGGACCCGGCTACTTACGGGACCGCCTATTGCCACCATCAGCCTCCCATCGACCTGTGCATTCCCACAAGGTGGGCCTCCTTGGGGTTCCATTATCTGGATGGTGTCGTCTGGCAGCCCCAAGGGTTCGAGCCTTCTCTGTGGGGG
>JAEANM010002802.1:0-23649 GCA_017656035.1 Myanophis thanlyinensis | reverse complement strand
CTGCTGTCTCTCCTAGACACTTCCACACCTCCACAGGTATATCATCTGGACCAACAGCCTTTCCACTCTTCATTCTCAGAGCCTTCCTCACCTCATCCTTTCTAATCTTTGCTACTTCATGCTCTACAATATTCACCTCTTCCCCTCTTCTTTCTCATTTTCCTCATTCATCAGTTCCTTAAAATACTCCTTCCATCTTCTCTGCACTCTCTCCTCACTTGTCAGCACCTTTCCGTCTGTCTTTAATCACCCTTATCTGTTGCATATCCTTCCCAACTCTATCTCTCTGTTTCACTAACCTGACAAGTCCTTCTCACCTTCCCTGGTGTCTAACCTGGCATACAACTCATCATATGTTTTATGTTTGGCCATTGCCACCTCCCTCTTCACTATATGCTGCAATTTTTTGTAATCCTGTCTACTGTGTTCAGTCCTTTCTATGTCCCACTTCTTTTTAGCTAGTCTCTTCCTCTGGGTGCTGTCCTGTACTTCCTTGTTCCACCACCATGTTTCCTTCTTTCCTCCTTCCAGATGACACACCTAGCACCTTCCTACCTGTTTCCCTGATCACTTCTACTGTAGTTTCCCAGTCATCTGGGAGTTCTTCCTAACCACCCAAAGCCTGTCTCAACTTCTGTCTGAATTCCTCACAACATTCCTCCTTTTGCAACTTCCATCACTTGGTCTTCTTCTCTATCTTTCTTCTCTTCTTCGTCCTGACTGTCAGAGTCATCTACATACCACCATTCGATGCTGTCTGGCTACATTCTCTCCTACCACCACTTTGCAATTGCTAATCTCTCTGATTGCCTCGTCTACATAGAATGTAGTCTACCTGCATACTCCTACCTCCACTCATATGTAACTCTATGTTTCTCCCTCTTCTGGAAAAAGGTGTTAACTACAGCCATTTCCATCCTCTTAGCAAAGTCCACCACCATCTGTCCTTTTAGGTTCCTTTCTTTGACACCAAACCTGCCCATCACCTCCTCCTTGCCTGTTTTCCCCTCACCAGCGTGTAACATCTGACAGCTATCAACCTGCCTATCACCTCCTCATTGTCTTTGTTCCCTTCACCCAAGAGCCTGTTGAAATCTTCCCCAATCACCACTCTCTCCCCTCTGGGAATACTCCCCATCACCTCATCTAACTCACTCCAGAATCTCTCCTTCTCCTCTAACTCACACCCTACTTGTGGAGCATAGCTACTGACTGCATTCAACATTATCCCTTCAATTTCCAACGTCAAACTGATCCACCCTGTCTGACACTCTTTTCACCTCTAAAACATTCCTCACGAGCTCCTCCTTCAGGATCATTCCTACCCCATTTCTCTTCCTATCCACACCATAATAAAACAGTTTGTATTCCCCTCCAATACTACGTGCTTTGCTAGCCTTCCACCTAGTCTCCTGCACACACAGTATATCTACCTTCTCTCCATGTCTGCCAGCTCTCTGCCTTTCCCTGTCTTTGTGCCAATGTTAAGAGTCCCTATTCTCAGACCTATACTCCTGCCTTACCTCTTCTCTCTCTGTCTACGAATGCTTCTGCCTCCTCTCCTTTGACTAACAGTAGTCCAATTTCCACCAGCTCCCTGTAGGCCAACAGCACTGGTGGCGGTTGTTGTTAACCTGGGCCTCAACCGATCTGGTATGGAATTAACATTGATGATTCACAAATTTAAATTTGGCATGTTTTTATGCCAGTTGCCCTCCCTGATGCAACCCTCTCTATTTATCCGGGCTTGGGGCCAGCACAGAAGTCATTAGCTTGCAACCCTTGTGACTAGATTGTCCACAGTATTTCACTGGTCTACTAATTTAGTCACTATGTTGAAGAATGAAATAAAATTGGTTTGGCATGATCTGTTTTTAACAAACATATTGTATGCTATCTGCTAGTTATTACTTTAACCATTTCTAGATGTTGGTAGATCTGGTTTTTTTATTATCTTTTCCAGTATCTTCCCAGGTATTGACATTTTGCTAATTGGTCTGTAGTTTCCTGGGTTTGGTGTTTTTTTTTTTTGTGTTGTTGTTGTTTTTTGAGTTGGGAACCACATCAGCTCTTTTCCAGTCCTCTGGTAGTTCCCCTGGTGCTCCAAGATTTTTGAAAGATGTGGTACAGTGGTTCTGATCTGCCAGCTCCTTTAGAACTCTGGGATGTAGTCTATCAAGTTCCAGTGATTTGTATTCATTAAGATCAGACATGTGTTCTCTTACTATTTTTTTGCTTATTTTAACTTTTATTTCTAGTCTGTCTTTTACAGTTATATTTTTCCTTTATTTTGTTTCCTTGATTTTTTTTCTCCTTGTTATTTATATGTTGGAAGAAACTTTTTTTTTATTATCTTTGACCTTTGATGCAAGTCTTTGTTCATTCTGAGCCTTTGCTTTCCTGACTTCGTCTTTGCAGATTTTGGTTATCTGCTGATATTCTGCCTTAGTTGTGTGTCCCTCTTTCCATTTTTTATACTTGACCTTTTTGTCTTTCAGTTTGTCAGAGAGATCTTTGTGCAGCCATGCTGATTTCTTCTTGGATTTCTTGTTTTTCTTTCTCATTGGTATTGTGCTGGTCTGGGCTTTTATGATCATATTTTTCAGAGTTTCCCAAGATTCTTGAATTGTTTTCCTCTTTAGGATTTTCATCCAAGGAATCTCAAGTTCTCTCTGAATTTATTGAATTCACCTCTTTTAAAATCTAAGACTCTGGTATCATTGTGATCTATTGCTTATGTTTGTATTGACCCATGTTTCACTTAATCTGCACTTGTACATTTGATTTTTCTTGCCTAAGTGTAAAAATCTTACTTTTGTCTACATTGAATTTCATTTTAGCAGAATAAGAGTTGGAAGGGACCTTGTAGGTTATCTAGTTCAACCCCCACCCACCCAAGCAGGACACCCTCCACCATTTCTGACAGATGGCTGTCCAGTCTCTTCTTGAAAGCTTCTAGTGATGAAGCTCTCACGAACTTCTGAAGGCAAGCTATTCCATTGGTTGATTGTTCTCACACAAAATTTCTTATTTCTACTTTGAATCACTCCTTGATCAGTTTCCATTTATTATTCCTTGTCTGGCCTTCAGGTGCTTTGGAAAATAGGTTGACCCCTTCCCCTCTGTGACAGCCCCTCAAATACTGGAACATTGTTATCATGTCTTCCTTGGTCCTTCTCTTCATTAGAATAGCCATGCACAGTTCCTGTAACTGTTCTTCATGTTTTAACCTCCAGTTCCTTAATCATCTTTGTTGCTGTTCTCTGCACTCTTTCTAGAGCCTGAACATCTTTTTTATACTGTGACCAAAACTGGATGCATTATTCTAGGAGTGGTCTTACCAAGGCTTTATAGAGCAGTATTAGTAGCTCACATGATCTTGATTGAATCCTTCTGTTGGATTGCATTGGTTTTTTTGGCTGCCACTGCATATTGTTGGCTCATGTTTAATTGGTTGTCCACTAAGACTCCAAGATCCTTCTCAGTTACTGCTATTAAGCCTGATTTTTCCCAATCTGGTATCATCTGCAAATTTGATAAGTTCACCTATTCCCACATCTAAGTTGTTTATAATATTGCAGGATACTGGGCCTAAGACGGAACCATGTGGTACCTTAGTGCTTACTTCCCTCCATGTAGATTCTACTGTTAAGAACTACTCGTTCAGTAGTTTGTCAGCCAGTTACAAATCCAACTGCTGTTGATGCTATCTATCCCACTTTTTTTTTAGCTTACCAAGAAGTAGGTTAGATACGATCCAGTGTTCAAGTCTGTCGAGATCCATCTGGATTTATCTTTAATCTACTGGGATGTTGGCTATTCCTGCCAGTTTAGTGTCATCAGCAAATTTGATGACTTCCCCTTCTATTTCCGCATCTAAATCATTTATGAAGATGTTGAAGAGTACTGGGCCTAAAACAGAACCTTGGGGTACCTCAGTGCTTACTTCCCTTCATGTAAATATAGTTCCATTAAGGACTATACGTTGAATGAAGTTTGTCAGCCAGTTATAAATCCATCTGGTGGTGATGCTGTCTATCCCACATTTGGTTATAACTTTGCTTGCTTCTAGGCGTTTTCATTAGTTATCCTCTACAGTTTACTTTTCTTTTTTTTTATGTTCCTCCCCACACAACATTGTTCACTCAGAACACAATGAAAACTATTTAGACTTTTTTTATTAAATTAATTGTGATTTAAGATGAATTGTACTACAAATTCATGCAGGTGACAATTACTCTTTACATCATCTTAGTTTTATAAGTATTGCCAATGAAAAAAGTTTTGGCCATCTAGACAGGTTTTGCCATTGAAGTCAGCAGGAGAAATAAAAGAACATATTTAAATTTCTGGTTAAAATCTCTGGATTTGAAAAGGTTGGGACTCTGCTAAATTGCAACCTACATTTCTTTAAGAAAAACCAGCATTGAACAGAAGTTATAAATACATTATTCTCAATTAAACATTATTCTCAATTAAAGTTATAAATACATTATTCTCAATTTGTATCATCTCAACTTTTTCCTGCCAGATTTATAATGTGTGGAGATTGCAAATTAGGTTATCATGGCGTCTTCCTTTCTTTTAGGTCCTCTTAAACCTGTTGGACTGCCTTTGCTGGGTGGACTTGCTAGCAGAGCTGTTGAATTCTCCATGATCCCATTCCAATTGCCTCTCCATGGAAGCTCTCAAGTAAATCCCATGAATTGTTAAAATGAATTCATCTGTCATCATCCCAGAGAAGCATGCAGTAATGTGAATGATTGTCAAACTGAGCAAATCATTGCTATACTAACTAAACAAAATTGCTTTGAAGAGCTAAACACTCAAACTCCTTTCTGGAGGCTGCATTTAATTGAAATTGTTGCAAGATGGGCTAAGAGTTACTTTTGTTGATGCACAAATTAGTGACAAGCTTGCATATAGGATGGTGACTATGTTCATGTGAAGGATGTAAGGACTGGTTCCTTGGGATGAGTCTCAAGAATGCTAACCATTCCAATCATATGATTGCATATTGGCTTCCAAATGTTATCCCCACCCCAGTGAATAATAGTACAATGGAACTTCTTTTCTCTTTATTTGTGACAAGTTGCATGCATGTTAAGATAGCATCTTAAGATTCAATAAAGATTAAAAGGGAATCCATTTAGCAGAATATATCGGACCAAATTCAGAAACCTTGGCATAGAATTATTTTTCTATTATGTGTTAAAAATTGCCTTTTAATTTGTAGAGTGTCCTAAAAATTGACCCTCTGGTAGATGGCACAACTGACAATTTGTCCTTGAGGCCCTGTATTTTATTTGAAATAGGCTTACAGGAATAACGAGATACCAAGGGCAAGACAGGCATTAGCATTCTGGGAGGGAAAAAGAGAAAACTAATATAAGATACCCTAAACAAACATTTAGCACAGTTATGGATGAGATTTCTCCAACCTAAAGTTCAAGCGAAGAGATTCAGTGAATTCAAATAAACATTATAATAACTTTCTCTTGTATATTAGTGGCAGCCTGTTTCTATTTCCAGATTTCTTATTACCTCAGGGTTCTAGAAAGTATAAGATACAATCAGAAGGCACTAGATGTTTCTTATTTTGTCCTAGGTGTATGAAGGCTGGTGACGTGTACCACTTGAAACTTGTAGGGTTTATCAATGATATTTCTAGTAAGAAATCTGCTTCTACAGCCAATTCCTAATTATATTTTGTACTTTCTCTTGGTTAAGTGGTACCCTTTGGTGGATTGCACAAATCTCAGAAAAACTTAACTTTGAAAAATATGTTTAGGTACAAGGGAAAAAGAAGTGTCGCCACTGTGGAGAATGAAAGCTACCCCTATTTGTCCTCTCTCCAGAGACAGGCCTGCCAGACTGTCATCAGATGGCCAGTCAATTATATGGAGCTTCATTGGTGGTGTACTTTGCAGAGGTCTTATTCTTCTCACCTGAGATATCAGCACAGACACATCAGGAAGACTAGAGCAAGAGAGGCTAATGCACATTCCTATTTCTTGGATAGTGTTTTTTTAGTATTGGAACAACGCAATCTACTTTGTGTTAACTTTGCTTAACAAAATAACTTTTTTTAAAGCTCATGGCCAATTTTACAGTGCAGTATGTAACCATAGGAGACAAATTATTTTATGTTTATAAATTCATGTTCAAATAACATTTTAAATGCCAGACTTCTAAGACTTTGCATAGATTCAATGTAAGGGGATCAGATGGATTGTATAGATTTACATTTGGCAAAAATATAACTGCAAGGCAAGCAATCTCGTCGCACTTCTTTCTACAGTAAGTATGGTATTCCAAGAGTGATATAAAATCTTTGTACCATAAAATAAAAATATTCCAATATCATCTCTTCAAGGTAAACCAAACTAGGAAACCAGTTATGAATATTAATACTATTTTTGTTAGAAGGTTGCAGTAACAAAATCTTTTAAGTCTAAATGGACCTTCCCTCTCCTTTTATCTTTGTGAGTAGTAGAGAGGTTTTGTCTGATACCAAATTGGGTATTTCGGTATACCTAGTTTAACTGGATATGTCTAGTTTAATGAAATTGGGTATGTCTAGTTTAGTGAATTAAGGACTGGGGGTTTCATGGTAGCAGTGTTCCAATATCTAAGGGACTGCCACAAAGAAGAGGAGCCAATCTGTTCTCCAAAGCACTTGAAGGCAGGACAAGAAGCATTGCATGGAAACTAATCAAGGGGAGAAGCAACCTAGAACTAAGGAAAAATTTCCTGACAGAACAATTAATCAGTGGAATGACTTGCCTCCAGCATTTGTGGATGCTCAACACTGGAAGTTTTTAAGAAGAGATTGGACAATCATTTGTTTGAAATAGTATACGGTTTCCTGCCTGAACAGGGGGGTTGGACTAGAAGACCTCCAAGGTACCTTCTAACTCTGTTGTTTTGTTATTCAAATTGCATTTGTACCCTGGATTCAGATTTCTTTTATCTGACCATTGCCTCAATTATGGCTCTTCCTCCTCGTTCTCAAAATTATTCCTACTGTGCATTCCAGTGAAAAAAGACCATATTAGCTGTCTAAACTAGTAATTCCTTGGTAGGGTTGCACGAGTGTACAGAAAAGTTCAGGTCTTTGTTGCCAGGCCAAAATTGGCAATTTATGCTGGCTGGGGAATTCTGGGAGTTGAAGTCCACACATCTTCAAATTGCAAACGTTGAAGAGCACTGCTCTGTTTTAGCAGTGCATCTTTTCAGGCAAGAGGAAATTAGGCTTAGTTTGCATAATGCAGAAATAGGCTCTGAAAGACACTGAATGATTTTAAGGATGTATTTGTTCATTTTGTTTTGAACTGCAAGTAGTCCTCCACTAACGACCACAATTGAGCCCAAAATTTCTGTTGCTAAGCCAGACAATTGTTAAGTGAGTTTTCTCCATTTCACAACTGTTCTTGTCCTTGTTAAGCAAAACATTGCAGTTTTTAAATTAGTAAGTTAATTTGGCTTCCCCATTGACTTTGCTTCGCAAAAAGTGATCACACAACCCTGAGACACTGCAACTATCATAAATATTAATCAGTTGTCAAGCAAATTTTGATCATGTGAACATTTTTCAATGCTGTTGTAATGTCAAGTGGTCACTAAATGAACTGTTGTAAGTCAAGCACTACCTGTATCTATCTGAATATATATATAGTCTATCTTCCCTTAAATGTGCAGCAACATAAATTGAATTATGTTATGGATGAGGTTTCACATTACACATAGTCCTCAACTTAACCATTTGTTTAGTGATTGTTTGAATTACATTGTCTGTTTTTCACACTTAAAACCATTGCAGCATCCCTGTGGTCATGTGCTCAAAATTCACCAGCTTGACAACTGGCATGTATTCATGATTGTTGTAGTCCGGAGTTCTACGATCACCTTTTGCGCCCTTCTAACTAGCAAAGTCAATGTGAAAGCCAGATTCACTTAACAGCCATGTTATTAACAACTGCAGTGATTCACTTAACAACTGTGGCAAGAAAGGTCATCAAATGGGGCAAAACAACTGTCTTCTTTAACAATAGAAAAGTTGGGTTCAATTGTGGTTGAAAGTCAAGGATTACCTTTATTTCCAACACCCGTCTCTTGATGGGGAGGAGGCATTTCTCCATGTTTACAGTCCATATCCTATGGGTTACATTGTGTGCTTCATTAGGTTATATTGACCACTAGAAAGCGATACATGATCGTTTTCATCCTCATTGGGAATCATCAGACCTATGGAGCCAATTATGATAGGGTTCAAGCCCTTTATGATATACCATAGTAAATATATCATTCTGATAGAATCTACTGTATATATCTCTTCTGATCACACTGCTGAGCAGCAGAACCTGGATGGTAAGAGGCTCTGAAGGTTAAACATATGATGGACAATTGACGGAACTAGGTATACCTAGTCTAACAAAGAGAAGGACTAGGGATGATGATAGCTGTCTTTCAGTATTTGAGGGGCTGTCATAGAATTGGGTCGATCTATTCTTCAAAGCAGAGCAAGAAACAACAAATGGAAATGTATCAAATTGAAATCCTACCTAGAACTAAGGAGAAAATTCCTAACAATGGAAAAAGTTAATCAGTGGAGCTTACATCCAGCAGTTGTAGATGCTTCATCACTGGAGGTTTTCAAGAAGAAACTAGACAGCCATTTGTTTGTAATGGGATGGTTTCCTGCTTGAACAGGGAGTTGGACTAGAATACCTCCAAGGTCTCTTTCAACTCTGTTACCCTAGTTCTAATTCCAAAGTGATGGATTACATGCAATCATCTAAAGTGCAAAAGTTGTTGAGTTCAATTATCTGTAAAAGGTTTGAATTCTACTGCAGTGTTCCCCAATCTTTCCAGGTTGGCCTGGCATTGGGGGAGAGGGGATGGTTTTGTGTGAAGGGCAGGCCCGCACATGTGCCCATGCACAGCTTCATTTGTGTGAGCAGTGCAAGTGGAGCTGTGAGCACCCATGCTTGCTGTGCACAAGTGTTGCTGCAACTCCACTGCTCTCATAAGTTGGGCTGCAAGTACCAGTGTCTATCACTTGCGCAAGTTGGGCTGTGCACATGTGCACTGGCCTGCCATGCACACAGCCTGATTGCAAATAGCCACAGCTCAGTAGTGGGCTACAGCCCAGATTGGGGACTCCTGCTCTATTTAATACAAAGTTCTGACTTTGTCTAATGTTTTCTAATAAAAAGGAAACTCATTCCATGGTGGTCAGTATAATACATTACTAGGCTATTTCTTTGGTTCTATCGTGGGCTTCAATTGTACAGTTGTATAGGCATACTATCTGATATCCCTGAATTAGCACTTGAATAACTGTTTATATATAATTGATCTATTTATAGATGAGGCACCCAACAAAACCAACTTACTGCCCGCTTGTTCTCTCCTATGCAAGTTCAGTCATACCATGGGAAAGATATGAGGCTAGTTATTATGAGGTATAATTAATAGAATTGCAAACTGAGCAATTGTCAAGCACCAGGAAAATCAGGAAATCCAAGCAGTTCAAATGGTATAAAGATTTATTGCAAGCTTAACCACTACAAGAATCTGAACTACTAACGCCCATAAAAATTGGCAGTAGATAGAGTCATAGGAATTCAAGGTGGGCTGGACTCGGATCTCTTGTGGGCACGAAGTGCTCAACCGGTCATCTGTACAGTAGTTTAGTCAGATTTTAGAATTAAAAATGCTGAGAAAAAATATATTACTTAATAGAATAGTTTGTGCTTAACAAAGCAGATTGCTTAGTTCCTAAGAACCGTTAAGTTGACAAATTTATTTTCTTTTACTATAAAGTTGCATTAGAAAGATTCCCTTGAGGAAGTAAAATACAGAAGATGTTAGATTGGTTTTGTCCAACTTAATTATCCCATCCCTGTTCACTTTGGTGTATTTTAGAGCATTTGGGGAGCAGGGAAGGAGAGGTTGGGAAACAGTTATCACGAGCACTCTCATTTGTGATTCTCTAACTTCAGTGAATTGTCGTTTGCTAAGAAAGGATGATATATATAAACACACCCTTGCTATAAACCTTGCCCTTTTCTTGTGCACCTTAAAAGAGGTTTGAAAATCTGAACTTGTGAAGAAATTCACACTCATTACTGTCAGGATATATAAATAAGACCAAAGCCTTGATTAGAGGGTGCATGGTGCATTCATCTAGTTGAAACTAAAAGACTTGGTGGCATCCAGCATGTCCCAGCCTGAATACCATCATGTAAGAAAAGCAATGTGTATGCATCAAAACTATTGGAATGTGTAATAATAATCCCAAAATTTAGAGAGTTACTTCAGAGACAAGCATTAAATTTACTGAAAATACAGGAATCAACTTTTAGTTAATCAAAGAACATTCCTGTATCAGGGATTGACTGTAACATTCTCTCTAAACATACAAAGCTTTAGCCTTTTCTGCTTCAAAATTAAAATTTACGCAAAATCTTGACTGCTGTTTAAATAGGTATAGAAAGAGGCCACACTTTTTTCAACTGGAAAATATTTCTAATATAATTAAATGGCATCTGTGTACTTGATATGATTTACTCCAATAGGACTATATTCCAACAAGGCTAACATTTGTATAAGCCAATGGCATTTTTATTATTCTTAACAGTACAGTAGCAGTCAGAAGATGCATCTATTATGCCTCTACAAAATACATTTATTAAAATAGTGTTCCTGGCCCTGATTGGTTTCTAAAAATGAAAATGTGAAAACTGAAATATATTTGATATAAAGAACCAGCCAAACTTTGAAAATGATTATGTGCCTTAAATCTACCTGTGGAGAAAGAGCTAAATTTCACAGCAGCATCTTTGGTCAGATGTATAGTTTTTAACCAAAAGCTCAAAAACGAAGAGAACAGTTGTTTGAAGCTCTTCTTGCACTATTGTTTTGTACATTGTGTGGATTTTTTTTCCTGCTAAATAAGCATTCTGATCGTGAAATAACATGTTATAGTCCCATAATCACGAATATTGATCACTTGCTGTATTCTTTGCATGTAAATACAAAAAATATCTTCATTCTAAGACCTGTATGAAGCAGAAGCTATCTTTTTAACAGTATGTTGTATTTTTTCCCCATCTTTTTGCCGCTAATTATATATTCTCTAGTATAATTTTGCGCACAGATGTTAATATATTTATGTAATGTGATGTAAAAGTTATTCAGAAATTGAATAGTTTACTTTGGTGCAGAGCTGTATAAAATGCAAAGGGTTTATAAAATCTTTCAGATGATAATGATCAGAATGTATGCTATGCTTTCTAAATCATAATTTTCATTTATTGTATGAAAAGTCTTTTTTTTAAATGCTGAAAGGCCACTGATTGTAAAGAAGACCCTTTGAGTCACTTAACCAGCCTTCACTTTATCAACACTTTATTAAATATTGGGAAGAGGGGTGACATTTGTGGGAAGTTACACTACTCAGATTAAAATGGTTGCAACCTATCTTCTACCTTTTCTTTTCTGAATTTGTTATTTACCATTCCAATTGTCCAGTTTGCTTTAAAAATAAACCATATAGGATCTGCATCTAATCCTATATATATCACTTATCAAAATGCTCTGAAAGACATCAGAATGGCAATGGAGAAAAAGTTCAGTTAAACACTAATTGGACACATCCTAACTTGCACTTCTTGTTAGGAAGAAATTAGTACAGTGATTTAAGTTCTGCTTTGATCACTTTTGGTAGATTAAATTTCCAACTGAAGAAAGATGTGGATGTATTTGATTCATGATAGTCAACTGATGCAGAATACAGTCCTTGACATTACTGTAATTGAGCCCAGAATTAGTCTTAAGTTGTAGCAGTCATTAAGGTGGCCATGATTTGATTCTGACAATTTTATCATTTTTGTAGTGGTTATTCAATGAACACTGCACCATTAAGCAAATGTCATGGTTATTAAGTAAACACTATGGTCCTTAAAAATGCATTATACTCAATGGGTGTTTTTTTGCTGGAAATCAAAGATAAATCTCAGAAATTGTGGTCATGTGACCGTGGAATGCTGTAACTGACTATAATTGAATGCAATGGGTAACAATTTCTCCTGGTGTACCTTGTCTATGAATGTGACTCATATCCCAGGAACATGTCATAGCAGATTCTAACAATGAAAATAGTTTAGTACATAGAATAATAGGGTTGAAGGGACCTCGAAGGTCTTCTAATTCAATCCCTTTTACATTTTCATACATGGAAAAGTAAAGGATGCTGCAAGTTTTTAAAACTATTGGCACTGCAAGATGTATTAGAACACATGGTTTTGGTTCTGAGGTGCTATTAAGAGAAGCAAGGCCTATCAGGTATGAAGAACCATAATGAATATTCATTTGCTCAGAGCAAAAAATAAATATTCTTTATGATTAAATACATTCAGTTTTGGACAGTCTGCATCCTTCTAAACCTTCTGCACATTACTAATACTACTAGTCTGATGGGAAGACACTAATTTAAAATGCTTACTTTTATAATTCTTTGCAATGTACTTCTGACAGTTCATAACAATATATATGGCTGTTTTACTGATGCAGTTCTATATTAGAATGATTTTTATTTTAAAATTCTTAAGGCTAAATGCTTCCAAACTTTTAATTGAGAAGTTGGAGGAGGGATTTTGTACAGCAGCCACTCCTTTGTTGAAGAAAGAATAATTTATCTGCCATATTAATAAATACTACGGACAATCTACATTTTATTACATTTCACAAATGACAAATTTCAAAACATGTTTACATTTTGGAAAACAAAACTGATTTAACCATCCAAGACAGCTTTCAGAGTTATAGCTTGAACTATATATGGAACAAAAATTGGTTTAAATTAAGTATCATTCTCAAGCATTCTTAATGGGCACTATTTAAAAAAATAGAGACAACTTTGTATGATATGTACCACTTTATAAAGATTTTATTATGCAGCACATAAAACAAATTTTAGTGACAAACATTTGGTTAACCTACTCTTTGTCTAGAAGGTTGGAGAGATCCATTCTCGTTTTTGCAAGAGCTGTTGTTTTAATTTGGTGGGATGGTTTCGAATATGCCATGGAAACAGGTTGCTGAATTTCTCTGCCAGGAAAGAAAGATGTTTGAGATGTAATGGTTTTAATAGGACACAAGCAGTTTTTAGATTAGAAGCCTTCCTCTTATCAGTTAGTTTGTTAGGCCAGCTCCTGGGTTCATTTGTGTGTGTGTGTGTGTGTATGATGTATGTATGCATATATATACTGTATATGTATGTACACGCATACACAAAATGAAGTCCTAAATTGGTTTGTAGCAGTAAGTCCTGTCTAAGTGGACATACTTTTCGTTGTTTTTCCAGTAAATAATATTAGACAATTTGCTGTAGATGCTTTTGGCAATTTATTGATTGCTTAAGGACTAGTCTAAAAGCAGTTACTTTAATTATGTTGGTATCCAGCTCTAATGAGGGACCAGCTTATATTGAATTCCTCTTAGGTTTCTTATAGCAAGATGACATAAATGTAGTTATGAAACCTATAAAGTGGTTATATCTGCAATTTGACAACCAACTATTCATGTTCCAATTAGTTAGAGTAATTTTATTCTGGTAGACTTAATGTCAATCCTCTATAATTCTGAGAAGAACCCCATATCTAGGAGCTGCAAGAGGAGGATGCATGAAGTCTAATTAGTTACATTCAGTGTCATCTTTCTGCGCGAAACTTGGCTCTCAAGTGACTTGACATACAGCTTACCCCGTAAATGCTGTAGCTGAGGAAAGTACCTACAGATCTAAAGATTGTTTTAAGTATATTGATAATCACCTGCCTGGATATAATTCTTACGATTTATTTTAAGATTAAAATGTAACTGTAAATAAACTAATCTGTTCAAGCAATATTCAAACCTTTCTTTTCCCTAATTTACTCAAAATTATACATAATTTTTATAACTACATTTCTGTCTAGTCATTAATAGATTGACGTTTTCTGACAATCCTTTAAAGCAGTAAAATAATGTGCTTGATCGTTACCAGATTGGATTTTGTGGCAGCTAGTTCTTTCTCCCCTCCAAAAAAGGGGAATATCAAAATAGATACAGTGGAAAGAATCCATTTTAAGATCTTTCCATTATTAATTTTCACCTGAGCACACTTGCTTTTACTTTTCCCTCCATGAGAAGTTGCCACCACCACCGCTTCTCCCATTCCTCCCATCAACACAGTTCCCACTCCTGTTCCCTCTCCTCTAGCTGCTTTGGACATCAGCCTCCAGGGAGTCCATGTCACTATAGGAAGGATGGAAACGAGATTACAGTAGTTCATGAACTGGCAATGTTGACAGTGAGTCTCTTCCAAAAGCATCCTTTGTAATGGATAAACTAAAGTCTTATGTTGTCCCCGATCAGAGCTTTTTATCATGGCTGATCAGCCAAGGGAGCAGGTCAGCCAAAAGCAGTCAAATTTAGCCCTGCATCCAGATGCCATTGAAGGGAAGAAACAATATCCAATTGAAATAGTCCTATTTGATGCTACCTATTATTCTTCAATAAATTAGCCCATTGCACTTTGCTATCATTCGACAGAAAAAAAATGTATACATATACATACCTATGTATGTGCACATGATCAGCCAATTTACTACAGAATAGTACTTAATGTCAGGTGCAAGATACCAGGAGCCAAGTTAGAGTTCAGAAAGCACTGTGTTTATTCCATTTAACCTATATACAATAATATGATCTACTAATGGACATGAGAAATTGGTGCCAGGTAAGAGTGAATGGAGTTCAAGGTCTTCAAGAGAGTTAGGTGTCTTTTGGGGCCATAGGGACTCAGGCTGATGATGCGTTTGACCTGCACCCTTGGTTCAGCCTGGTTATCTATATTGAATAACCCAATATAATTTTTTAATCAAAAAGAAAGAAGAAAATTGAAAGCATAAATCTAATCCTAACAGCAGGAATTATCAGATAACCCAAGGAAATTACCTGTCACTTTCAAATCCTTTAGTTCTAGAATACCCACTTTGGTACTCAGTGCGCACTTCTATTTTTCTCAGACCTAAAATGGAGACACAACACGTACATATGAATGTTTAAAACCATGAAATTACAGTGTAATTTCTAGAAGTGTTCCACAGAAAGATGCACCTTAACATTATCATGCCAAACCGATCTTAGTCTTTGACAGTGACTAAATTAGTACATCAGTGAAATACTGTGAACATAGTATACTTATACTTCAGCAAGGCATTTGACAAAGTAGACCACAACTTGATAAGCTAGAAAAATGTGGGATAGACAGCATAACCACCAGATGGATTTGTAACTGGCTGCCAAACTATACTCAACGAGTAGTCCTACATCTACATGGAAGTAAGCAGTGGGATACCACAAGGTTCTGTTTTAGGCCCAGTATTCTTCAATATCTTCATAAATGACTTAGATGAAGGAATAGAAGGGGAACTCATTAAATTTGCTAGGTTGACAAGAACAGCCAACACCCCAGAAGACAAGCTGAGGATCCAAAAAGGTCTTAACAGACTTGAACAATGGGCCCTATCCAACAAAATGAACTTTCCTGGGCAGGAAAAACCAAAGGTACAAGTACAGATTAGGTGAAACCTGGCCCAAAAGCAGTAACTGAGAGGGACCTTGGCGTCCTAGTAGACGATCACAAACGAGTCAGCAGTGTGCGGCAGCAGCAAAAAAAGCTAATACAATCCTTGGTTGTATAAACAGGCATAAAATCAAAATCATGTAATGTATTAGTACCACTTTATAAAGCCTTAGTAAAGCCATACCTGGAATACCATAATGGTCACAAATTACAAAAAAGATGTTGAAATTTTGGATAAAGTCTCAAAGAAGAGCAACTAAAACGATTAAAGGCCTGGAGACTAAAACATGAAGAATGGTTGCAGAATTTGGGTTTGGGGTAGTCTAGAGAAAAGAAGGACTAGGGGAGACATGATAGCAGTGTTTTAGTATTTGAGAGGCTGCCACAAAGAGGAGGCGGTTAATTTATTTTTTAAATCACCAGAGGGCAGGACAAGAAACGATGGAAACTAATCAAGAAGAGAAGCAACCTGGAATTAAGGAGTAACTTCCTAACAATGCAGACAATTAACCAGTGGAACAGCTTGCCTTCAGACATTGTAGGCGCTTCATCACTGGAGGTTTTTAAGAAGACATAGACATTCACTTGTCTGAAATGATATAGGATCTCCTATTTGAGCAGGGAGTTGGACTAGAAGACCTCCAAGATTCCTTTCCAGTTCTATTCTGATTCTGATTCCAGTTCCCTCTACCTCCAATGAATCTCCTAAGTGTGCAATGTTTTGGATGTATTTCCTGAAAATGCAGGTAGTCCTCAATTTATGAACACAATTGGGACTGGAATTATTGTTGTAAGTTGGTACTCTTAATCAAGGAGCCCATATTGCAACAAAACGCAAGGCACTGCACTTGAAGAGAAAGCCAACATAACAAAAGTCTCTTCAGTAAAATCAAAATAGCCCCAAAAGTAAGTATGTTTATTATTTATTTAATTAAAGAATAAGATAATTAATTAATTAATTAATTAATTAATTAACATTTCAGATAGGAAGAAATCTATCATACATTTTATTGTGAGTTGAAGTTTTATTATAAAAATGTAAATTGAACAATAATCGTGGAAAATCCAGTTCTGTATAATTTCTGTAGAGTTTTATGGAACCATTAATGACTATCACCTTGAGAACTTGGTAGCAATGCTTAAAATAACATATTGAAATATGTCAAAAAGGAATGTGCAAAATATTTGTCAGGAAGAAGATTTCAAACTTCATGTTGTCTTGTATTAGCACTATAACTCATTCTGTATGTTGTACAAGTTCATTATAAGTATTTAAATTAATGGTTAAAAATCAGTTTAGTTTTTCTGTTTTATATTTTATTTTTGTTAATAAAAGAAAGTAAATATGTTTTAAAAATTAGTTTACCTATGGGTGGAATTAACTTGAAAGAAAAATAATTAGAATTTGTATAACTTGCTTTGAAAATATGCACAGGAAGCTCATAAATATATTGTAAATAGTTCTATTGACATAGCTTAAGTATAGCTTCAGATGAAATCCAATTTAGAATTCCTTTGTGAAGAAAATATAGCCTAGATTTGCAAAAGAGAAAAAAAAACAACCTAAAAAACCCTCTAACAGAAGTAATGTTGGAAATTATCATAACATTTGATAAAAATGTTTTATTGTTTAAGATGCTTGTGAAAAGGAAGATTGTGAGTAAATAAAATATTGTACAACACTCAACAACACATGATCAGATAAGATTGTCACAGATTATCTTTCCCATATGTAGAAATGCATATACATAACAAAAGCAATGCATTTTTGCCTTAAGCATATGGCAGATATAAATGTTAAATAACTCTGAGCAGAGATAGCTGCCTTCCATTGTGAATCTTTGCATACTGATAGACATATTCTGGAAAAGAGTTTATCAAAAGTGGGAAAAGAAAGAATGGCATGTGAATGGAGTAATCAACTCATTAAAATCTAAAATAGGGCCTCTACTTTCTTTTCTACATAGGTCTAGAGGAGTTGGTAGGATACTGTGTCTAGAACTGTTTCCTTGGGACTTAAGTCTACTGCTTAAACTAGGACTTGACAGTAGCACAGCACTTAGACTTATATACCACCTCACAGTGCTTTACAGCCTCTTTAAGTGGTTTATAGAGTCAGCATATTGTCCCCAACAATCTGAGTCCTCATTTCACCGACTCAGAAGGATAGAAGGCTGAGCCCACCTTGATCCAGTCAGGATCAAACTGTTGGCAGTCAGCAAAATTAGCCTGCAATATTGCATTCTAACCACTGTGCCACTATGGCTCTGAATTTAATTACAGATGTGTAAACAGAATTCTTTCTTAAATACTGTGTAGGATTAGCATAGAATCTACATTAGCCCTACTCCTCACATTTTTTTCCACAATTGTTTGCATCTTGAGTAAATGTAATATTAAAATGCAAGTGATCACTTAGTAGCATCTATGTCATTGGTGTCCTTATTATATAGATGCACTTAGTGAAGGACATTCTGCTTGAACCATTTAGATTTAGAATAATATAGAGATCATTGAAGAAGGAAAAAGAACCACCACAGCACAGTACATTTAAGACAGGACTGCCTAATGCAACAATACTGAAATTATTTTATATCTGTTTTATGCATAATGAAAGAAGCTGTCCCCTTTTTAATTTTTGTTTATTTAAAAATCCCAAAATGTGACTCATTTGCATCTGTAGTCATAAGGTTGATCCAGACTGTCCAATGTTACAATGGCACTAATGTTTTAGAACAGCTGTATCACATTATTCCTATAATTAGTATATGATACTAGAGCTGAATATTTGTCATCCAGATAATCAAAAATTGTCAGTATCCAAACAGTGCACAATTTATTCTTCCCAGAAACAGCCTCCCACTACTACCACAGTGGGGTTAGGGTTAGGGTTTACTTTACTTTACTTAATTTAAATTTATATACCGCCCCCTCTCCCTAGGGACTCGGGGCGGTGTACAGCAGATAAAAATACATAAACAAAATCTAAAAACCAATTTAAAACAATTAAATGAGCTGATACATTTAAAAAATTACAGTTAAAAATTAAGTTGAGATTAATTATAATTAATTAGTTAGCAGGAAAGGGGCTAGCATCATGTTGATAAGGACAGCTTTGAAAATAACAAAAGTGACTTCAAAAAAGAAACGGAGCATGCATACATTACACCTGGGTTCTTAGTTGTAGTTCTGTTCCTGTACCTATGTGCATTCAATTTAAAGTGCACTTATGTCATTCATGAAAAACAAAAACAAAACACAAGGAACCAAAGAGGCTAGCAGCAAATAGAGCCTACATGACTAGAGGCTTTGAAGGAAACAAAACTATAAAAATATATCCTATGGACATGTCTTGGTGTTTAGCCCATGTTTAAATTGCAAATACAATGGATATTCCATTTTTTGCACATAATATCCTTGCTGAGAATTGTTGTAATAGCATAGCTGCTACAAAAGGCTGCAAAACAGATTTTGGTACAAATGTTTAGCACATCTGAGCACTGATGATAGTTCAGTTGCTAAAAGGCAATGCATGTGGTATATTGTCCTCTGAGATAAAAGAAAAATAGGTTAGGACTAAGGTAGAGAGCTGGTGGGCTACCAGTGCAGTCCCTCGGGATCTTACACTTCAGGTAATCGGTTCATTTTGTCTAATGGCATTGCCAGCTGTGTTTATTTGTCATGATGCTCTATCTCTGTCACCTTCCACATGCACACAAAAAGATGAATTATATCTACATACATTTGGGGACAATACTTAATTAAAAATATTCAGGTGAACAGGAAAAATAAACTTGTTTCACAATTGAACTCCCTGAGCATAATATAAATGATTCCATTTAAGTGTTAAAGAATCTCCAAGTCATTAATAAAATACTTGCCTGGTTTAAAAGAATAATTGTGTTTGCATTCATTCATTGAAACATTTTTCCTCCAGTATCTGTATAATAGCAACTCATTGAATACAAGAAATTTCCGCTCTGTCATTTTTAATGTTATTATTATTCATGAACTTACTAATTAAGCTCAATTGCTAATGTGACATTCTTAATTGTTTAATGTTTTATTAATATGTCATCATGACATATTAATAGTGACCTTTTACAGTTACAATAGTTAAGGTCTTATTGGATTCAACAACATTCCTTTTTCTCTTAATAGATTTTGATGTCATTGCCTTGGTAATAATGGAATATCAGAACTGTAAAGGTGACAGAGAATGAAAATTATTAGTATCTATCTGCTTAGCAGTTACAAACAACAGAGTATAGCTAACAATCTGAAAAATACATGAAGGAGGAATATTTATTGTATCATAGATTTATTTTTCTGGAACATGATTTTCAGCAGGAAGACTTCAAATTTAGTCTGTTATATATTTCAATATTTTTTTTATCATGATACACATGTAGCCTAACCCTAACCCTTTCTCAATAGTTAGGTACTTAAAAATAACTTTTTAAAAATATTTTATTCATTTTTTTGCAATGTCAGATATCTGTTATCATCCATTTCAAAAGTTTTATCTTTTCAGATTTGTATTTCTTTACTCTTTCCTCCATGAAATACGCGACTTACATTATGTATGTCTGTATACAGGAATATGATTATGGCACAGTATTATTCTGGACACAATGGGTGAAATACTTGAAAGAGAAGGCTAGACTAAATTAATTAATGTTTTTTTACAATTAATTATGGTATCAACAATTAGGTCTGATTATAATCCCAATTAGGACTATGGCATTTATAATGCAGCCAAGATTTGTGATAAATCTTTAATGAAAGTGATGGACATAATTTGTCTGACAAGTATACAATAAATAAAAAAGAGATAAGATATTCTTCCCAAAGTTTCTAGACTAGACTAGACTCCCAAAGTTTCTTATTTTTCACTTCAACAACATTTATACTTCTTCTCTAATTTTTTGATAATAGCGTGAAATTTCTGTCCATTTCTTAACTATTAAATTATATTATTTTAGTTATCATTTTTCCCCAGAAGTTTTCTTAATTATTTTCTTAAGCTAAGTAAGCACTAATATGCTTTCATTTTGAATTGACTTATTGTTTAAGTGAAGTAGTTAACACTTTTTCATAGGTATAATCATAGAAGAGTATGAAATAAAACTATATTGAATTTAGAGGAGAACAATTTATCATAAACTGTGTCTTCTAATGACTCAACAATATTTATATACAGGAGAATAATACACACAGAAATGCACATACAAATATTCATACATAAAGTACACATGGACATGCACATACAAATATTCATACATAAAGACATAATCTGGAGACACAGGACATTGTTGGAAGATAAAAGTTCTTTTTCTGATAACTTTATATTAAATTAGTTTAAATTATTGCAAAATCTTTATTATATAGGATCTCCTATATCACCTAATATGAGGGTACAGAAAACATGAAACATCTACAAGATGAAAAGTAAGCTCATGGAACATTCAGTCAACAAATGAAACCTGTGTTAGGTATATAACTCTTAAAAACTCAATATATATTCTCAATATATATTATTTCAATATATCTATAATAATAACTCAGTATAACTATTGAGACCCATGTCTGTGAGTGTAAAAAGAGAAGTGGTCAATTTCTAAAAAATAGAGAAATTTCCAAACAGTGAGGATTAGGATGTTTAAGGAATGTTTTTGAAGAAACAGTCAAAACTATTGAAAAGGAGCTTTCTAAATGAAGGTTTTAACAAAAGACATGAAGATGAAAGAGTGAAAAGATTTATGGGGAACATGGCTTTAAGATTGAAAAAATTAAAATATTGTGATTAGTGTGAATGGTAGTTTTTTTCATAACAATTATGTTAAGACAGAAACTGAAATGAAGAAGAATATGCTGACATTGGAGAATTTACAATTATCATTGTTAGGAAGAATTTCTGTGATTAAAAATAAATGTATTACCTAAAATGATGTATTTATTTCAAATAATGTCTATTTTGACAATTGATGTACAATTTAGGCAATGGCAGATATATCTAGGTTTGTCTGGCAAGGAAGAAAGTCAAGGTTAAATGTAAAATCTTCTGAGATGCAAAGGAACAAGAAAAACTAGTATTGTCCAATTCAAAATTATATTTTGCAGCCTGCTGCTTGGATTGGATGAAGATGTTGGGAAGCAGGTCTGAAAAATTAGAGAATTTTAGAACTAGAATAGTGCACCCTATGGATTAGATGGCATGGTTTTTATGGTACAATCAAATTAGGGTTAATGTAGATTATCATATTTTTCACTCCATAAGATGCACCTGACCATAATACACACACCTAGGTTCAGAGGAGGAAAACAAGAAAAAACATATTCTGAAGTGTAGTGTAGTGAGGGCAGGAGGCGGAAGCTGTCCTCTCAATGCCAGCTCTGCCTATTGATTCCTATAATGCAGAAAAGAGACAGAAGAGGTGGGCAATGACAAAGACAGAAGAGGCAACATTCGGCACTGTAAAAGGACCCCACTGCCATGGCCCAGCTGTTATTCCCCAAAGGACCAACACAATATTCACTCCATAAGATGCACAAACATTTCTACCTGCTTTTGGGGAGGGAAAATTGCATCTAAGGGAGCGAAAAATATGGTAACATCTCAGAAACAATACATTATAATGGATGTGATCACTAAACTGAAACTTAAAATAAATTTTCTTCTTGTTTCATTGAATGCTTTTTTAATAGAATGAATTTAAATGAAGAATCAGAATACGACAGTAAAATTATCTTTCTCTCCTACAAGACAGAGGATTTCCATTAGAATTCCTGTATCTATTATTTAGAAAAGATTTTGCTATGGCACAAAATATAGAAAAATCTTTAAGACACAGTCTAAAAGTATTTGCAGCACAGCATATTTAAACGAGTAATGCATTTCGAAAAATTCAGAGATCTGAGTAATATGTTCTCATCTACAAATATTATCTGTTTCTTCTTGAAGGCTTTTCTACATAGCATTCTGTTCTCATTTTCAAAAACTAAACTGGTACCTAAGGAATTACAAAATGCCCATTTGATTACATGAATACATTTGAAACTCTTTGAAGATATTTTGGTCTTCATACAAATGTAGATCATACATTGTATTCATGGGCCAGAGCTTTGGTGGAGAAGGGAAAGTCCATTAATAATTTATAGTTTTTGTGAATGTTAGTATCTCATATACACATACATAAATGTTATTACTCTCATTCACCCACATACACAAAAATATTTTATACTGAAACATACTATTTTGGGACAAATTAAATTTAAAAATGTGACCCTTTTATCCTTTGCATTAAGAACAATCTCTTCCATGGTATAAATCTATATAAATTCTTCCTATAATAGTAACTGGAAAAGAGTTGTGAGAACTGGATCTTAGTAAATGAAACCATAGAGTATTCTTTAGATTCCAAAAATATCAAAAGGTCTGTCATGTGTTCTGAGAGCCATAAATTATTGTGGAATAAAGGTGTAGGTTATAGAAATCACATCTTCTAAGTATTTGATGGACATGATTTATTGAGGATTGAAAATATAATTATTTGTCCAGGCAGTGCATTCACAGTATTACATGTAGGTCCTTTCTAGAAGGTATCTTGTTCGTGCAAGTTTACAGGTTCAGTGGGCTCATACATGAAACTCAAGGTTCTATTGAGAGTTCTCTTTTAAAATGTTTCCAACTTTGCAGCCCTATGCACTTTAGATGGAAAGAAAGATTTTAAATGATAAATGTGTTTTCTAAACAAAATTTCATTGGATTCATTAACTAGTGAACACAACAAATAACTGGCCTGGGTCTCATACCAAAGCAGTCTCTTTTGTTTAGTTTCCTGAGGTGGACAAATTATACCACAATTAATGTAATTTATTTATTTATTAATTTATATACCGCCTCCTCTCCCAAAGGGACTCGGGGCGGTGTACAGACATTAAAAAACACATAAGATAGTTAAAAAATCAATTAAAATAATTAAATTATGGCTAATCAATTAAAATACAGTTAA